>CANYLF011733851.1:0-10057 GCA_948193215.1 Bocquillonia castaneifolia | reverse complement strand
GAGAAATGTTGCGCGACTTTCAATACCTTAACGAAACAGAAGGTCGCCTTCCTGTTTACTAAGTGGTCGCCTCTCTCTTCATTCGAGCTTCTGTTGGTCGCCTACCTTTATTTATGGGATATTTGAAGAAGCACGCAGGGTTGGAACCCTATACAAGGGGTTTTTCCCCAACCTATACAAAGTGCTGGTCTCGATCTCGCTTGGTGGTGCCCCTCTCGATGATTGTTGACTCAACATTGATTTCGTGCTTGAGTTGGAAGGCCCTCTCCCTATCCATCGAGTTAAGTAATTCGTTATCGGAATTCTTTCCGCCGCGTATCTCATGGCATGCTTCTTGTTTCTCCGAATCGGTTCCTAGTGTCAGTCAATCAAGATTCGCCATCAAGAGAGGGAAGAGCCTTTACTTTACGGTCTCGTCATTCACGAAATTCCCCCGTCCATCGATCAATCACGCGAGTACGCATCCAGTCAGCACATAGCGAACGAAAAAAGCGTTCATCCTGGACACTTCGTGCCTCAATCAAAATGTCTATTAATTGATCCCTATTCATTCGGTCAAAGTCTCCACGGCGTTTTCACGCCCCTCTATTGAGAGGTGCACCATGTTGATAGGAATCGGCAAAGACCTTCTTGTACACGTCCTCAAGGGCAGCATTCATGGCAATCATCACTACTTTATCCCGAGGGCATGGTATGGCTTTGTTCTTGGTGTTGTTTAATAGATGTCGAGTGCCGCTTTTCCCCGTCCGATAATCTCCATCTGCTCTAAGTGGGCGAGCTAGAATCCTTATGTCAGGTTGGTTGTTCAAAAGACTTTATCTTTACCCTTTGCATCTTCATCTTTTCGAAAGCCCAGACCCTGGATCTTCATTAGTCCTATTTCAGGTGCAAAGCCTCTTCAATAAAGACCTCTTTCTATCTTTCTTTTCTTTCTCCCCCATTTCTTTCTCATTTTGTTGATTGAAGATAAGTGAGTAAAGGGAGGATTTGCTACAGTGATTCGGGCGGTTGGTGGCCCCTTCGAGAGTTGCGGGTCCTTGCCGCTGCATGAGTGGTAGCTCATGCTCAAAACTTCTCCGACACGAGTCCTAGTCGTTGCGCTGCGATCCGTTTTCCGGCTTCGCTTGCGCGATTTGCACTTCTGATTGGTTTCATCCATCTCTGACCCTAATGAATCGAGTATGAAGGGGTCAGCCAGTCAATCAGTTCGGGTTTTCGGTCGGTTCCCGTTCGCCTGTCCCCCTCATAGTCCATTAGTGGGTAGGGTGGTCAACTTAGAGGGCGCCCGCCTCTTCTTTAGACGTGTCCTCGACAACCTTAGGTTGTTCGGTCTCCGCTTTTGGGGGCGGGAGTGCTTGGTCGCTGGGGTTTCCTTTTCCTCAACCAATTCGGTTGTGTCATCTCTGAGATTGGTCTAACATTTTGTTATGAGCTGGCTGAACAAAGATGAATTGAAGAGATAGATTTGAGTTTGACTGGCATAGGACCTTCGATCGACCATAGGGCGTATTCTAAAAACGGAATTTGAAGCCAATTATCATTGCCTCTCTCCCTTCTCCTTCCCCGGAACATGAAATCGCCGACTTTTTATAATTAGTAAAGCGCTTAGAAAGGTCGCCTTCTCATGTTGCATTTCTTTGGTTTGGAAGTTCCAGTATGTTGTCTGTGGATTTCTAACAAAGGATAGCTCCCTTATGTCATTTAATTAAAAAAAGTTCAGTGCTGCTCGCCACTCCCCGAGGCCAAGGACGGGGTCGAACCGTCATTCCAGGATTTGCAGTCCGATACATTTCCATTATGTTACCTAGCCAAACCCGCCACCGCATATGTAGAAAAAGAGGGGGAAGAACAATCGTTTCACTTTGGAACATGAGGTGGCGGGCGGAGCGCTGACCGGCGGCGGCTTACCAGAGAAGAGGGGACCTCATTGTCTTTTCCCCCTCTCCCTATCGGTCGCTTACTTTCAGTACCTTGAAACAGAAAAGGTCGCCTCTCTCTTCATTCGAGTGGCTACGCTCTTCACCTTGCTCCATTTTCCTTTCTGATTGAAAGCAGGAAGCCACTCCACTACTGGTTGGTATATAGGCTAGATAGAAGGTTGCTCATCCAGCCCGGCGGATCCATTGTTTATGCGGCAGTACGATGCAGCTGAAAAAGCCCTTTTTTAGTAATATTAGTAAGGTATAGGTTGCGGAAAACTCCAAAACTAGGGTTCAAAAAGAAAAAGCTTACCTTATATAAATAGAAAATATTCTTTAGTTGTTTGAATAAGTTTTAGAAAAGGGCACCCCTACTATACCCCTAAACTACAAGCTAGCGCGCAACGGCTGAAAAGCCGTTGTTGCTTGCTGCTTGCAAGGCAAGCTCGAAAATCTCTCTTTCGCCTTTCCTCCCATTCCATTCTGATTGATTCGCTTCTTCCTTCGCGCAAGCGCTTGGTTCGCCCCTTGTTGTGTTGCATTTCGTGATCCTCCGCTTCAGTCTACGTTTTTCGGGTAGCCGGGATCCGACGTTGATTTCCGATTAAAATGTCAGCTCCAGGTTTTGGGCGGCCCATCTGGTTAGTCTGGTTAGTTCGGCTATCACTGCTGGAAGTCCCTGCGGTTGTTCGGCTGCGTACTCCCCGTCCGTGTATCTCACACTCTCAAAGCATCTTTTTAATTTCATATTTCATTTTTCTTTTTATCCATAGGTCGGCTTCGTGCAGATAGATCCGGGGGAGATTGGTGCTCCTTGAGGTATGCCCTTCCGTTGGGTTGTTCTCTTCTCTGTCTTTTCCATCCAGTGCCCGCCCTTTCAAGTAGGAGTCAAAATGTTAAAGGTCAGAAAATCTTCGTCTTCGATCTTATTCGCAACGCAATAAAGAAGTCTAACAAACTGTTTTTCTCGGCATTTATCTGTCTTTTAAGTCATTGATCTCATATCTATAAGCAGGGGGGTCTGCGTTCACTATTAAGCCTACGCCCGTCCATTCCTTGAAAGCTTGATCCCGCCCTTAGACTCGTTACGCTGTTCGAATGAACTCGTTGGCTCCGCGCTCTATTCGGGCGGAACCCGGTTCGAGAACCTTCTCTCATAGATTCCCTTCACCAAGTCATCGCCAGCAATCAGCTCTTGTCTCTTGGTGTCAAAGGGCGAGTTCCTTTCTTGTCTTGCCCAAAAACTCTCTTTATTCTCATTGGAGAAAAACTCTCTCGCGGCAAGGTTTTAGACTAAGGGCCGGCTGCTTTCTTTATCTCGCTTGCCCTTAGTCCGTCTAGCGCCTTTCGGTTGGGGTCCGCCCGGGGGGGGGCCGCTTGGGTTATATTTTATAGTCTCGAACGAAGGCAGTCAACGTGTCGGCCATTCTTCTCCCATTAGACTTGTAAATCCTTTGCTCTTTTTCTTTCTCTCTTCCAGTTCTCTCCCTCTACTTTATTTGACTGGGGCGGAGAATATCACTCTATCAATAACAAAAAAAAGTAGCAATAGCAATTCCGTTTCAAATGGTGTTTGAGCTTGGAAGCAACCTGCTATCTATCGATAGGCGAGAACAGACTGCTATTGGCTGCTTCGCCTATCTATTATTCTATTATGGCCGACCTGGAGACATCAGAGGAAGACCATCATCTCTATCCGGGTACGATCATAGCTTCATTCATTTGTTGAACCTTGGGGATAACCATTAGCATTGAGGTCAATCACCACACCACCTCTATCATACATACGACATTACATGACGCGAGAGCGCATGATCAACACACACCTAAAGCGCCTTCGTTCCGCTTGCAGCCAATACAACCACAACCTAACTTGCACGAGATTCAACAACCGAAACGACTGGTAGTCCCGAGGGGACGGTATCCTCCTATAATAGTTAGCAGTACTGAACAAGCGAGTCATCGGTCCGGGGAAAGAAAAGGACCGCCTTTGAAAAAAAAAAATAGGAAATGTAATTGTTGATGCGGACGGGAACGAAAACGCTCCCATTCTGTTTGACCCACATGGAACAGTTTAGAGAAGGGAAACTATCAGGGGACTGTAGACTGGGCTGCCTAAGTCGGGTGTCCCCTCCCAACGAACAGTTACTTCAGCTCTTCCAATCTACGAACGAGAGTTGTCTGGCTATTTAGTCTGGCTTTTGAAGCATACTCCTAATGCTTGTGCTTTACTAGTTCGGCAGCTCCGCAACAGCGAGCACCACACCAGCTCAGGGAGTTCTCGGTCAGCTTCAATGTAGGTATTTAAATTCCTCTTAGCCATTCACTAGAGTTCTTTTCTTTCTTTAAAAAGAAAGGGGTGGTAGAGCAAGATTCGCATCCAGTTGTCCGGTCAAAACGAAGAAACAAGCGCAAAAACAAGACTCAAAAAAATGCTCAATCCACATCCGGAAAACAAAAAACGATAGTCTAAAGAAAGAAGAGGGGTTGTGCCTAGTCCCAAACAGTGCGTTCTTCAGTTCCGCCCTTCGGGAATCAGATGATGAGAGGACCAAGGCTAGATGATCGTGTCATTCTCTATACGCCTGAAAAACCGTCGTATTCTATCTCTTTCTTTTTGCCTTGCCTCGAGGGCTTACGGGTCCGTGGGCACAGTTGAACAAGACTCGTATTCATATACTCCACTACTCCACCTGAGGAAGAGGTTGAAAAAGGCCAGACCATAAATAAAAAAAATAGAAATAAGTAAGAAATAAGAATAGCCAGAAGAAAAAATTCAGTGTTGTGTAACAAACAAAAGACAGAGATATAGTCCTATCAAAGCTTGTCAGGATCAAAAACGTTAGGATTAGATTAGCAGACTATGGATGGGTCAAGACGTCGAGAAAAGTCTCTGTCATCTGGCTCCTTCCACGCAAGACGACTAGGATCAAATGGTTTACAATAAATAATGCTAAAAAATCAGAAGATCAAGACCATTCTTTTTGAGACTTCAGGCTTGAGGTCAGCGTCGAGGGAGAGTACACCAACTAGTTGGCTATGTAAAAAGAGAGTGGGCTAAAGGGGCATTTTCTGAATGAGAAGATTCTCTTTCTACACTCTAGACATATCCCGCCCTTCCTTTCTGTCTTTGGCTTGGCTCTTTCCCGGTGTTGAGTTCCTTTGCTTGCAAAGTAGCAGGAGAAACTATAACTAACTAGAAATATCATAAGATAATAATAATTTTAAGCTAACCGCTGTTCTCGTATAATAAGGCAGAAGCAAAACTCTTTGTGCCCCAGATAGAACTCTAAGATCGGGAAGGAGTAAATGGGAGCTCTTAACCCATGGCTTTTCCCGGCCTCTTGGCTGCTTTCCTTACTTTAGTCTATAAACTCCTTTTAGGCACGTTATCTCGGTAGTAAGGCAAGGAAATCAAAAAAATAGGAGAAACTGGTTCCAATTTTAATAGATAGTATATATCGGCCGTTCTTACTACCTTATTGGCTAGCCTATTGGATTTTAACCCTATTGACTCATATGGAGAAGGACTGGCACTTTCCGGAGAGCTTACCTTAGCACAGGCTTAGAAAAGACCTTAGCTATTGCTATTGAAGGAGAATGCGGAAGGAATCCTATCTTTAAAAGCAACTAAAATTGTAACTGGATCTGGGGAAGGGACGACTACTGCAATAACAAGTGCTGAAACTCTCTTTATTATCCCGGGGAAAGTAAAGGCGTGAAAACGAATCTGCTATCAACAAATGTTGCTAACATGCCTAGATAGAGCACTATTCATTAGAATAGCCCCTTACTTAATATCTAGCTAATAAGGAGTCCCCCGGAGAAGGAATGGAAGGCGATTTAACATAAATTCCGGTGAGAAGCACTTCAACTACAACTTCTACTATATCTCACACTGTATAGCTTGTTCTCTAACCTTGACTCGTACTTTAACACTTTATTGCCCTTCCTTTCGAGAGAGAAATAAGAGGAGGTATATTTTTACCTGCTTGCCTAAGCTTTTTGTCTAGCCCTACGTAAGGCACGTGCCTAATAAACTATCTTCATTTTGTCTTTCGAACTACCACTGTTTTTCAAAGTCACCTCTGCTTACTATACTAACTAACTTAAGTCAGATAATTAGATTCATTCATATAAACTGGATTTCCTCCTTAAATCATTAAGGGAGATAACTAAAAGACTAGCCTTTTCCCCTTACTCCAGCAGGAAATTTTCAACTAATCCCCTCCCCTTACTGCATCAGTCAATTAGAAAGTAGTCTACTCATATGGGACAGCAGCTCAAACTGGATCTCCAAGCGCCTTAGAAAGAGAGGGCTTAGTTAGAAAGGCCTTAGGAAGGGAAGACTCTAAAGGAGACTGCTCTACAGGGGACTGCGGGGGATGATACTAGGAAATCTTAATACTCGCTTAAAATGTTTAGCTCTTTTTTGTGCTATTTCTCAGCTAGCTCTCACTATCGGTTTCGTACGTTATCCCCGCCAGACTGTCTTCCCGTTCCCCTGGTTTATAAAGGTTGTTCGGCTAGTGTTAGTCTTCTCTATGCCGTCCTCCACCCTATACTTCTTAGTATACGGTTAGGTAGGGAACATTCTTTCCTATCTTGATTTTTCCACCCTCTATTCTATACTCTTAGATCAGTCGTCGCGGATGAAACCGTTACATATGCAATGCAATTCTTTGGTTGTCCGTACACCAAGAGAAAGCTTTCCATCATCGGTCAGTTGTTTTCGCTCCAGACGGTCGTCGCACGAGCCGACGGATTACGTCAAGCAGTTCTCTGGATTAGCAAGAATTCGTGTCCTTTACCGATTACCGGGACTTGACACAAGGAATCGGGAAGAAAGGAAGAGAGCTCTACCATTGAAATGTCCGTCACACGACGCTGCACATCTCGAGCTCATTTTGACAAACGAGATTGTTTTGTGGTTTGCGAGTCTTCGCCTTCTTCGTGGGGGGCGAAGTTTAGGATCTCTTTATGCCTCGCCCTGGAGGAGATACCAGAGCAGAGAGATCCGAAGCAAGTAGGCTCTTTGATGGGGTTGTTCTCGAGTAAGCAGCTCTAGAAGCTCTCGAATTCGCAGCTTTTTTCCTGGATTCATTTTTTAAATAAATAAAATGACTCCAATAAGAGAAAGCTATTATCCCATTTAAGAAGATTCGCCGCGGGAAAGGGATAAAGCCATTAAAATCGTTAAAGCTTTGATGGGAACTTCTAGTATATAGTTCTATTGAGAGAATACAGAAGACGATGGCAAGGCACAAGTTATTGCGTTCCCCGAATGGGGTTTAGGGCATATCCTCGAGGAAAGCTCTTTCTGGGTTTATCCGTTGGCAGCAAATATTGAAAATGTACTCTTACCTTGTTTATATATGATTTATCTTTCGATTTGCTGCTTTCTTACCTGTTGACGTTTCCTATCTTTATTATATAGGTAGAGGTGCGTAACAATAAAGTTATCCCAATAGGAAAGTGCATATTAGGTCAATCATCCTGTCGGCTTCCTTACTATTCTTCGCATCGAGCTAGAACTCGATAGCTTGCCTCGTCCGGTCAAGCTGCTCCTCTCTCTGCCCTTGAAGCTCGCTCTTCGACCCGTACCGTAGCCTGTACACTCGGCTATTCTCCCTCTTCCTCTCCCTCTGGTCGAGTCACTTCGTCCCTCTGTCTACGCTGGGAAAAGGGTTGCCAGAGTGAGGGTTTTGTCTCTTTCTCTTTGTGCCAGCTGGCCCTGACCGAATGTTCTGACTCCCGGTAATCGAATGGGTGGTAGTTGGGTTGGCTTTGGCGAAACTTTTTGTCTATGAGCTGTTTTGACAGCTTTCTTCCCGGACTCGGATATGAAGAAGCCTGAGTTCCATCGGGTTCACTCATTGCCTCAGCCCTTCAAGGTGCACAGCCACCATAGCTGATTGCTTTGATCGAAGCTTAAACAGGGCCAGTGCTATCAGAGTGCTTTACTTCAGGTCGAGCGGTTCCACTCCTCCCTCCCAGTCACGCTCCTGCCTTTCTCTAGAGTAGTCTAGTCCTTGTTTTCGCTAATGAATGCGGCTGGCTAGTCAAAGCTGAATCAGGGGAACCGCTTTCGCACAATCCAGTCTTCTGGTCAAAAGAAAGCTCTTTCGGGCAGAAAAGGGCGAACGGCGTTATAGAGCTCATTCGTTGGAGCTGAGCTGCTTTTTGCTCGGATTCGGTTACAGTATGCCAATTCATTGGATCGGACAGTAAAGCTGTTCTTGTCCTGTCTAAGACCTTCTTTCTTTTATAGGCTGTTTCCGTAGATAAAGAAAGAATAGCCCTGGTCTCATTCCCTATCAAGCGCCCTTCTCTATCTCCTGCTGATGCTAAGGTTAGCAGCTCTGCCCTTTCCTGGAATCACTCTCTATATCAATAGATATGGCTTCATTAATAGTACAGAAGTCGCTCTATTTACTTGCCCCTGCCGGCCTTTTGGTAAGGGATTTGGTGCTGCTTAGCATGCAGAGTCATAAAAACCAAAGCAAAGAATTAGGCTCACTCGCTTTCCTGTCTGTTCTTGCTTGAATATGTCTATAGAGAGGGTATATCCTATCTAGCTTTTTTCTTTTTTAATATAGAAAGGAGTCGGAGAAGAGAAATCCGGAGGTGTAGCCGCATGGCGGGAATAGGTGGGACTATCCCATTTTAAAAAAGGAGCTATACGACACCTCATAGCTCTATTCATGTTCAAGTCTGTCTACTTATGGTCGGATTTCTGCCGGCACCGATGCAACCTGACTGTTCAAGTTCTAGCTACTCAAAGAAACTGCTCCTTCCTTACTATCCCACCTAGCTTCCAAATCGGGGAAGTCTTCTTTGAGAGAGTGCTGCAACGGAGCGCTAGTCCTTAGCATGAATCTTTCTATGAACTATGCCCAAAGCATTTGAGTGGGATAGGACTACTTGTTCGTTCGACTGCTTTTTCGTTTCAGATCCAGTCTTTTCTGCTGTTCAAATATACCCAGCTGGGGGATATTTCCATTCTAGTACTAGCCTCTCCTCCGACAACATACGAGAGAGCTGCGGTTACTGACTCGATCTCTATCGCCACTGCTGGATGAAAGTAAAGGAGAATTTACTAATAGTAGTCTTCCCCTGAAAGATTGGATTGAGATCCTTCTCTTATAATCGTATCGGCCTCGCTCTAACGAGTGAACTTCATCACCCGACCCGCACCGAATATACTACTTTACTTACCTTGCCTTGGAATCTTTTACTGGGAGTTTCCGGGTATTGAAAGATTCTTCTCCGCGGGGGACTTCTCCTTTCTGCCTATCAAAAGTCTTTCCAAAGCCCGGGTTCGTAGACCTGCCATGCCACCCCCTATTCCCTCTGTCTTCTCTTCAAAGCTAGCCGAGTTCTCTCCTTTAGGAAAAAGGAAATGATCTACCGCTTAATAAAAGAAACGTAGTCTTCAATTACATTGCCTTTACTTTATTTCCACGAGCTTCGAAAGATGGGATGGAGCCTTCACTAATAGACAGATGGGATTGAAGGATAAGCAACTACATCAATAAACTTGGCAGCAGCAAGGGAGGTTTCTCCCGCTATGGCTCTTCCCCCTTGATTGGAAATTCTTGTCTTCCACTCTATCTTGACCCCGAAAGAAGTTCCTCCATCAATCATCTTCTGATTTTTTGAATTCGCTATCGTGTCTCTTCCTTGTTCCCAACAGGAAGCTCGCTTCCTGTTGGGTTTTCAACCAAGAAAGAAATGGGAAAGAGGCGAAAAAATCTCGTTAGAGAAGAAAGCCCTTAATCGGAGTCGAACCGATAAATCAAGCCTCATTCTTGAAAGGCCTTTAAAGAGCGCGTGACTCTCCTTTATATACGAGATTTTTCGTAAAGTTTGCCACAAGGCATGCAAGCGAGGAGAGCTAGCCTATGTTTGAGACGCCCTATCCATTGTCTTTCCTGCTGATCTTATTCAGACCCCAAGTGATTCCCTATTCAATTTGTCGATTTTATTCTTCAATACATCTCATTCAAAAATCCAGCTACGTTTAAGATACCATCTACATCAGTGCCAGAGAGAGCTCCGGCTTCTTACAAAGCTACTGATACCGCACAAGGAAAAAATTCCGTCACATCCGCTGGGTTTAGCAATCTCTGTTATTG
>CANYLF011733677.1:0-24642 GCA_948193215.1 Bocquillonia castaneifolia | reverse complement strand
TTAAGAAAATATAAAGTGTTTTAATTAAGTTAAAAATGTTAATACATTGTATAGTTAAAAAAATCAGATATTTTCATTATCATTTCTAATTAAATTGTTTTGTTATTAAAATTTAGATTAAATAATTTAAAAAGACAACTTGCTAAATTAATTGAAATAAGTATATAATTATAACATTAATGTATACATATTTAATTAAGAAAAATAAATACCTCTAGACATTTATTTAGAATTTTTATAAATAAAAAATCAAATATGTGAGGCTAAATTGTTAATTATGATTTTTTTAAGTAAAAAGATGTTAAATAAATTAATATATATGTAATAAAAATTATAGAAGTATGAGAGTAATAAATTATATATATATATATATATATAAGAAGAATTGACTTATTTAAAAAAAGAGAAATATTCATATACTAAATAAAAGGAATCATACAATTATACCCCATGATTTAAAAAGGGAACAATTTTTATTACTTTAAAAATAGATAAAAATGGAACTTTAAGGATAATTTATATAGTCAATTACAATAAAATAGAGTGCATTTATCAATCTTTAGAGTGTAAAAATCCGTACCGATTTCGTATATGCCGTAACTATTTACATTTGAATGTTACACAATAATGATTTTTTAAGTCCATTTTTTTTTGAGGGGATTTTTTTTAAGTCCATTTGAATGTTACACTATAATAATTTTTTAAGTCCAATAAATGACGTCAAATTACAATAAGGTCTATCGGTGCATAAGTTTTTTAGAAATAAATTTTGTTTAAAAAATATTTATAATTAATAGTAATTAAATTTTTACAATATTGAATACATGGACACAATAAATTAAAGAATTGTGTTTAGTAATTTTTTTATTTATATCGATTAAAATATAAACTATTATCAATAATATTGACTCATTTTTAGTATTATTTTAGTTTTTATATTTTTTTCCACATGAAATTTAAATGAATTATACTAAAAATCTTAAAAATAACTGAAAAGTAATGTTTTAATTATATCATAAAATTAAAATATGATATTTTTTTATGTTATACCAAAGCAATGTAATTTTCCCCCTGAAAAAGCAATTTAATTTTTAGTTTTTGTATACAACATCCGTATAAGGTATATCATTTTTCTCATGTACCTCCATTTAAAAACATCATGTGAAGCATGATGTTGTTTTTCTATTTAAATATAGAATCAAAAGCTCAAGTTATGGAAAATTATTTCTAGATTTGAATGAGGACACTATTCCCAGGTTCAAACTCATCGAAAGGGAAATGAATCTACACTATCTTTATTTTTTTTCAAAGCCAATCCAACACCAATAGACAATAAACTTTCTAATTTTATATAAACTTTTTTTTTCATAGGAAAGGATATTATATGCTACAACACTTGGTAAAAACAAAATATAAATTTTATTATAACTACGTTCCAATATGAATATAATGCCAAAACAGATTAATTACTACAATTGTAAACCAATATTTTATGAGTATTACTTTTTTTAAAACAGAGAAAATAATTTGTTGAACCATTGAGATTTATAATACTTTTAAAGACATTATTAGTAACAAATATTATGGTTTATTTTGTATTCTTATGAACTGAAATAAAAAATAATAATACGATGAACCAATAATAAATCAAAATAAAATAAAACTATAACACACGTAACTGTAAAAAAAGTTATAAATATAAGTGAAGGCTCATGGATGATATAAACATCAATGAAATATTAGCAGTAATGCTTAAGAGTTGGATATAGATCATTCCTCGGTTCATGCTTGTAGTCGCATTAGAACAAATAGTAAAAACATGCTTTCATCATGAGATAGAGAATTACAATATTCTATAATTTCTCTCTTTCTTTTTTTTTTTCCTTAGGTTGTGTATTGTAATAGCACATATTTCAACACATACAAATTTATGCTAGTTTTGTTTATATATATATATATAGACATAAATTGTCTTTGTTGATTCATTTATGGAATGCCCACTAATTTTTAACCTTGCAACGGTTATGAATACGAAATGATTATTTGCATGTTACAAAAGTTTTAATTCAACTTTTCTTTTCATTTGATACTGTAATTTGTATTTATATACAGACAAGTAATATTTAAGGACACTTAATTATTTTTAAAAAAAATGTATTTTTGAATTGTTATAAAATATTAAACATTTTGCTTCATAGATTTATTACATTCATTATAATATAGTAAATGATACTTAATTCCTGTATTCATTAGTAATGTGTATATTCATGATCTCATTTTGTAACGATTCTTTTAATCATCTTAACACAATACATATTAGCAATTAATTTAGGGACATTGTTTTATCAAAATATTTATTCACATCCAATGTCAATTTGCAACCATAATACTCAAATTCAAAACCAAACCTCCAACTATTAGAGTGCCACGTGGTTTCCTCTCTAAAGAGAGTGCCACATGGCATCATTTCCTAGCTCAATTTTTGAGTTTTATATAGATATATAAGATGAAGGAGTTAATCATTTTAGAGTCACTAAACTTTCTATAAAATGATAACTGAACTTCAATTTATTTCTTTTAGTTAATTTTGAATTTTGTGTAACATAAAAAAATCACCCATCGAAATCTAAACATATTTTTTTATTAATATGGTAATCAAAAAACAATTTTTTTATTTATTCTTTTTTTATAGGTATTTCCAATAGTGGTATTCTAGACCCTTTGAACCCAGGCTAATCTGGTATGAGGGAGCCGGCGTTCAGCTATGGCCTATTTGAGCCCCTTGCACTCTCCCAACAATGGCGAGACTTGAACTCAAGGCCTCTCCTAGAAAACTACAAGAACTTTGTCAATTGTATCAATTTTTGCTAATTTTATTCTTATTTTATTTAATATGATTGAATTCGGTGCTTGATTATTCATGAATCAAATAAGAGAAGAGTTGGAAAAGAAAATACAAAACTGAAATATATAATTGAGTTTTTAAATTGGATCAAATCAAATTGATTTTAATTTAAATACTTCTAAAGATTCTTAAATATTTAGACTGAAAATTATATTCAATTATATTAAATTTGTGGTGTTTTGCCCTTAATCCACTTTATTTGTTCTTAACTTATTTATAAAATTTAAGATTGAAATGTTTATTATAATAAGTTTTTTTTTTTTTGCAAAATAAATTGCATGTGAGTTAATATTACAACAATTGCTTATTCAATGAGAAATTTTCTATTTCCCTCAAAAAAAAATAAATTTTCTACTTATATCACGAGGTTAATTATCATTCACGCTATTATTGACATGTAATAAAAAAAAGTATTATAATAAATGAATATTAAAGGTATTAATGTTGAATAACATGAAGAATTACTAAAAAAAATATTTATTTTATAATTGTAAAAATTATATTAAAAAAATAATTTTATTCGGTAGGTAATGTTTTGTTGTAACAATCAATATCAAGTAATAAAAAAATAAATTAAAATTCATTATCTATACCGTAATAAAATAAAAGCTTAGTGAGCTGCATGTTATATCATCATTAATTAACGTGGAAAAATGGTAGTTGTTATACCTGAAAGCAAAAAAACCTCAACATGTCAAAGTACGTATGAAATTAGAAAATTAATTTTAGAAGCCAATCAATCTACATAAATTGTCCAACGCTTAAACAACTGATAGACGATAGCCAAAATACAAAGTCAGAATTTCAGGCAACAACCTTTCTCGCCAAATCATCTGTAAAGAAATTAGCTTCTATTGGAAAAGTGTTGGATATAGAGGGAGTGAAACTTAGGCAATAGATTTATGAAGTTGTGAACAATATCCTAAAGACCTAAAGACGCCAGGGAAGAAAGCATGGGATCAGTGGCTGACCCAGAAATTTTTTTTATGAGGGGCAAAATTATAGCATGATTAATAAAATGAAGCAAGAAGTAATTTTAAGGTGGGCAATACTACATTTTTTTAAAAGAAACATTAAGTTGATTAAGCAACAATTATAGACATTACTCACAAAAAAAATTTCCTGAGAGGAGTAATTGCCTACCAGATGTAACATGTAGGTCCGCCTATGCAGGGGATGGTAGCACGGGCGGCCTTCCCTACCTTGGAACCCTATCATTTTCTAGCTTCTTCCTTTGCAGTCTCCCATTCTTCTCCACTCCTCCTGCCCCTCTTTTAGTCAGTTCTTACCTTCTCTAACCCATCCCCACCTGCATCCTCTCCATCTTTTATTCTCCCATCTTTTACCTCCTTCTGTACATACTATTTTGATTCCGTCCTTGGAACACGTACGCAACGAGTAATTTTGAAGTCTCTATTGAACCATTAGTGGAATGAGATTCAATTATCAAGTATGAGTTTCTACATTATATGAATCGAGATCTCTGGTGTTAACATCTAATTTTTGATGTAGGAATACGGAAGCGACTCGGAGGCCTAGTGATGATCGTTCAAGTTCTAAGTAGCATGAATTGAGTTGACATTTGCTTTTTAGAGATTGCATTGCTTCACTTTAAGTGTTTTCTAAGCTTGCATAACACATTTTTCTCTAAAATCCTATTTTGAGCATAAACTATGCATTTTTCAGATGGTTTTCATCATAAATTTTTCTACAAGTGTCCAAATGACTTGAAATTTTGATGGTTGGTAGTTGAGGCCATTCCGCACATTTTCTCAGTTTTATATTTTTGCAAAATCGGACGGTTGGAGGCCCAAAAGGGCCCAACACCACTCATGAGACTGGAGTTGGGCTCAACGCCACAAGGATGCCAGTCAGGCGATCTCAGCTGCAGAAAGCCTGTTTTCAGGCTGTTTCAGCCCGGAATGACCCCTATGAGTCATACACACATCCCAAAGCTCTAGAAGGCTATTTTTATCCAAAATATCCTTTGCTTTAGGCTCAAGTCATTGAGTTTCAATAGGAAATTGATTGTGGTAACCCTAGCTTAAGTTTTAAGCTAAACTGGGTATAAATAAACGTCTAAAACTAGGTTTTAGGGAGAGGCAGCCAGAGCATACGAATTTTGGGTTTGATTTCTGATATCAACACTCTAAACTCACTCATAGCTAAGAAGCACCATACTACATTCACTTTTTCAACATAACAAAGGTGATTTTGTGTTTCCAATCCATTAAGGCAAGTCTCCAACAGCTCTTAATCGACAAAAAGCAACACAAAAGTCACTCAAATAAGATTTGAGGGTTATCAAGAGCTTCCAAGTTGAATCCTTGAAAGGTAAGTCATCTTTTCCTTTATTTTTCATTGTTTCTTTACATGTTTGCATGTTTTGCATATTACAAACATGTTAAATGTGTTGTTTTGCTGCTGTATTCTGCTATTTTGCATGTTTAAATAACATTTTTGAATGTTGATTTGATTAAAATGCCATTAAATGCCATGTTCATGTTTCATAATTGCTTAAAGTAGCATCTTTTTGCATGTTTATGTGTTTAGATGTTCAGATCTGCATTGTTTGATGTTATTTAAATGTTTTCCATGCATAAAAATATGTTCTTTCCATGATCTATCATGTAAAAATTGTTTCTTTTGAATAAAGTTTGTTTCTTTTGCATAAAAATCATGTTTTTGAGTTATAATGCGTAAAATGTTGCATCTTTTTGTGTTTTAATGTATAAAGTTATAATCTTTGCATGTTTTGATGAATAAAGTTTGTTTCTTTACATGTCAACATTTGAAATCATGTTGTTTTAACATTTTGTGCATAGAGTTTATGTCATTTACATGTTTTATATTTGAAAGATGAATCTTTTGGTGTTTTGTACGTAAAGTTTGCATCTTTTTGTCTTTTTATGCATGCCATGATTAGATCTAGGTTATTTTGCCATGTTTCATGCATTTTTATGTGTTTTGATGTTTGTTTCATGAATATTTATCTCTATTTGATTGTTTTCGGGGCTTGGTAAACCCTGAAAATTGCATTTTCTGTTAAATCGCGCATGTTATATGTTGTCTGGTAACCAACGCCACAAGTAGGAGTGGCGTTGGGCCCAAACGCCTGTGGGTAAGTGGCGTTGGGCCCAAACGCCAGTCTCCTGAGTGGCGTTGGACCCTATTGTTGTCTCTTTTATGATGTTTGGGCTGGGATTGCTTGTATACAGTAGCTTTTCCGTGGAACGCAGCGATGAGGTAAGCTTTTGAACCCTCTTTGGTAATTATTTAGGTATGTATATGCATGTAAATGGATAATAATGTCTATTCGGTAATCATTTTAGGTCTAAAACGGTAGAAACCTAGGTTGTGTTGTTGTGTTGGTCATTATATGCTTGTTATCACTTATGCATGTAAATTGACCCTAATTAATGGTTGGTAATCATTAAAATTAACTCTTGTTTGTTATTAGAAACTCACTATTGTATGTGAATATGAAAATGGTAGGTTATAATTGTTGTACGTTTTATTGCTTTGTTAGAAGGAATGAAGGTTGGTATAATACTATGAGTATTGGGTAAAGAATCACGCTCTGGAATTGATAAGTCTGATCCTTGAATCTTTGGGGTCAATGCACCTTTCGTATTCTTAAGAGCAATCGGGGTGTACACCTTGTAAGACATTCCCGATGCCGGTTCGGGTGGTGACTACCACTTCAGCCCCGTAGCTGAACACACAGTGCCGCAGTTGCTAGTCATGGCTCAAGCTCCGAGGCAAAACCTCCTTGTCTGCATCTGGCACTTTAAAAATAGTTGCTACTTCAGCCTCATTATATAGTTAGCATTTTAGAGTTTTAATAAAGTATTTCCTTATATATCACTCATATATATATATATATATATGAGTGATATAAATAAATAAGACTATATTCACTGAATAGATTTTTTGGTGAATTATACAATTTTTGTAAAAGCTTCATAGGGAAGGAAGGACCCAAGCGCTCAAGGATCTTTCGCATAAATGGCTACGGAACCAAGCTGAGTCTAGAAAAAAAAATACAAGTTGGGTTTCTGTACACATCAATTCCAGAGTAAGCAAAATCAATATGAAAATTTTAAAAAATAATCACACTCTTAAGGATACAAGCCACTAGAATGGAATTCAAGTCAATACGCTTTCTTGTGAAAATTCTGCTATTTCTTGATTTCCATATTTCCCAAATGAGCAGATGACCAATCAATGACCAAAGCTTTCTATTTATCTTAGAAGCTATAAGATAAGGCCATTGCTCCAAAAAGTGCTGTAATGATTTTGGGGTTGTCCAGCAGATGCCAACAAAATTAAGAAAAGAGCTCATAAAGAAGAAGGTTAGGTACAGTGCAAGAGAATATGATGAGTATCTTCCCACATTCCACAAATGTTACATAAGTTGTTCTCCCAACATAGGATAGATCTTGTAGCAAGAAAAGCACCAGTTGCAATCATGTCTGTTATAGCTTGCCATAGGAAAATTTTGATCTTGGGAGGTTCAAAATTTATCCAAATTAAATCATAGGAGAAATCAGGAGCCTGAGAATTATTAAGCATCAAAGCGAAATCACAAACCTAAATTTTTTATTTAAAGACCAAGCAAAATCATCTTGTTGAGGAGTGTTGTTCGGGTTGTGATTCTTTTGCCATTCAGATAAAATAGCATCAAATTGGTTCTTTTCATTTTGTTCTTGGGATATGATTCACCTTCTAAATTGAGCACCTTGTTGGAAAAAGGAATTGACTGTACCTGTTTGATTGCAAGCAATAGAAAAAAGCAGTGAAAATCTAGTTGATAGTGGTGAATCAAGGATCTAGGAATCATGCCAAAAGAGTACATTCTCCCCATAGTGGACAAAGCATTTCGTCTTTGACATGAAGAACTCTCAAGTAGTTTTATTTCCTACTGTCACATTAAAAATTGATTTCCACAAGGAAGAAAAAGCATTTGTAGAACTGTTTAAATAGGGAGTGAAATAATTAATACCTAATCTAGCATGAACCACTCTAGCCCGTATTCCTTCCTTTGAGGTACTTAGCTTCCAAATCCATTTAGTCAAGACATCTTGATTCTTCATGTTTAAGGGAGTAATGCCAAGACCACCATTTTGTGTAGAATTACAATCTTCCATCACAAAAAATGGGTAGTTTTGGAGATTTATTTGTCTTAAATTATGGGCAGTAATTTAATGCTCTCAATGGTTAAATATCACATGTAACCCTATTAATTATATTGTTGAAGTAAATTTCAATGTTATTTCCAATGAATTAATTGATTTAATAAGGGTAATTGTGACTTTTTCCTATTGAATTAATGCATTCTACCTAGTTTTAATAACTTTCTTAATATTTGTGTTGAGCTAAAAGTGCCCATCTTTTTAAGACAGAGGGAGTATAAATTTAACTAAATGACTTTATAAAAAATTGTACCAAATAAATAACCCTATATTTATTAAACAAATAAGTAATATAAAATTGCTGAAAAGAATAAAAAAAACTATGAGAGAAAACCAAGAGAGATTTCTTAACCCTAACCATCAAAACACCATAAAACCCACCCAAAACCACCATCCTCGGCCCCTCTTACTAACAATCAATCCTCCATCTTCCTTGCTTTCATCCGATCCAGTCAAAAACCCTTCTATCGTGTACTTTGAAGGCTGTCCAAATGGATGGAGTGTCCGATTTGTAAACGATCTTTGTTTCATCAGATGTTCATGGGATAGTTATATTGGCATCCAAACATAACAATTAAAACCTACCTTTTGGCTTCATACGGATTCACCAAGACATGAGTGCACAAACGGCAATGGCAAGAATTAACAGAATTTCCATCAATTCATTTAAACTTAGAGCTTTCATGGCTCGCTATCCTCATAAGCCCTCACATGTTACTGTTCGTGCTCCTTCAAAGGTTCAACCCACAAGACAAAATTCTCCTATATTCAAGCCTTCCTTGAGAGATAAACGGTCTTATGCTGCCGTGACCTCAACTTCTGATGCTATAGAAGATCCTCATAAAAAGTTTCCTTCTTTCACCTTCAATAGTAATCTAGCTACACCACCATGGCTGTAAGATTCTTACGTTGCTACCCTGCGTGACATCAAGAATATATTATCTCTTCATGCTATATTAGATGATAAACGTTTTGGCTTTAAAGCAATGACTCCTCTCGGTGGTAACAAGGTCCTTATAACCTTTCATTCTACTGATGCTCTTAAAAGGTTCATGGGAGGGGACCGCCTTTTCTTGAATGAATTCATTAAAGAGGTCTATCTCATTGATGATTGCCCTACGCCAAATGAATGCCTGGCCTGGATTGAAACATTTGGCATTCCCATGTAGTTCATGTCTGATGATCTTATTGAATTTTTGGGAAAAAAGTTTGGTACTTTCATATGCTTCCATGAAGACTATACTAAGTTAAATGAAGACTATACTAAGTTACATCGATTGGATGTAGTTTCATGCTTTATATCTCTCACTAGCAACCCGGTGAATGGTAAATTTACTGTTTAGATCAATCCTTCCCGATTCATGTCAAAGAATCAAACACACCATTTCAATTATCTCTATTGCATGATGACTTGAACTCCGATTTAGAATCACATTCTGCTCAGGCCTCGGTTGCTCACATTTTAAACTCCAAAAATGAGCTGGTAGAGGAACCAGCAATGTCAACTCCCACAGCAGCCTACAACGTCAACTCCAATGAATATAGAAGCAATCCAACAGCTCACCAGAAACTAGCAACGTCCACCCACCTAAAGCCTGGTCATACAATTCAATGTCTAGAACAAACGGTCAAAAACATTCCAGCCCCACCACTATCAAAGGATATTATTATGCAAAATAATGTTACAACCCGACCAGCAAACAAGGTACTCGTCACAAACACTTTACCCTCTACCCCACCAACCTTCTTTATGTAAACACCCTACCTAGAAAGAAAACCAATCAACACCTATATGGACCACAAAAATAGCAACCACACCCCACCTCTTCACCTTTATTTAAAACATCTCTCATCAGCAATAATCATGACCACGTTCCACCCCCATTTTTTGACCAAAAGTAAAAAAATTTAGAACCCAAAGGAATAAAACAGAAGAATTCATCATGTGACATTTTAAAAAATGTTGAAGAAAGTAAATCATTTAATGGTAATAAATCATTGGAGTTTATTAAAGAGACCCAAAAGAAGGCCACAGAGGATTATCAAAAGCAAGATGAGCTCCTTGATCTCACCCTCCAAGAAACATCAAATCTCCCACCTATATCCGAAACACAAATAGCATCCTTACAAAACATTGTAAGTCGATGACCGAGATTCAGAAATTTACTCCCCAAAGGCAATCTCAGATCAAATATTCAATCTGCATCTACAGAGTTGAGCATTGATTTCGGCAATATGAACCTGCAACATATAAATTCGCAAACTCATTTGACTTCAACACCATTTTGTGAGATCGAGGAAACATGGAAACTAGGACATACAGTGGGGCTATTAAATACAAACGACAGAAAGGTCATTATTGAGGGACTACAAGAAAACATGAACAAAACATAGATCCTCTATCTTCGATCCCTAGGTGTCTTCATTCTTTTTTATGTCAGTTAATTTTGCTTGCTGAAATATCAGGGGGGATTATTTAATCCTACAGAGCAATCTTTTATGAGATCGTTAATAGCCAATCATAATTTATCTTTCTTTGCAATTACAAAATCTAAAAAGCAAATTGTTAATTACATATCTATCAAAGGTTTTTGGATGCATTCTGATTATGACTTGCTTATGATTCCTTCCTCTGGAAGCTCAAGAGGAATTGTTATATCATGGAATACTAAGATTTTAAATTGCACTCTTGCTTCATGCTCATCCAATTGGATTTTATGTAATATAATTATTCAAGTGATCTATTTCCTTCTTCTTGTAGTTTATGCCCTTACAAATATAACAAAAGAGCACTTTTTTGGGTAGACCTTGTCCCTGTCATCAAAGGATCTAATAATATCATGGTGGTGGGGGACTTTAATAAGGTTTTACACCCTTCGGAGAGATCTAATGCAGTTCTCACAAATTCAATCATGGATTTTCAAGCCTTTGTCAACTATGCTGAACTCCAAGACCTTCCCTACATGGAAGAAATTGTACATGGAACAACATCAACTCCTTCTCTAGAATTGACAGAGTGTTCACTTCCAATAGTTTATCATCTCTTTGGCCTTTTCAATCGGTCTCAACTGTAGACAGCTTACTTTCTGATCATTTTACCCTAGTGTTTAAATCATCCATCAGTTTTAATTAGGGCAAGCGACCCTTCCGTTCCATCAACACTTGGTGGAATGATGACCGTTTTGCTCCTTTTGTGTCTTCAACTTAGCAGAATATTATTGATTCTAATGCTAATGCTTCATTTTTTTTGAAATTAAATCTTTTTCAGTCCTTAGAATCAGAAATTTTAGAAAAAACAAATGATGCAGTCCCTCGACCTCTTAGTAATTCTCAACATGAAGAGGTGGCAATAATGAAACGTAACCTGGCAAACTCTACAAACATAAAGAGGTAATGTGGCATCAGAAATCAAGCTAAGATGGACTCTTCTAGGTGATAAAAAACTCTTCTTTCTTCCACAGGATTGCTTCCTCCCATTTCAAACATAACAGAATCACAACAGTTAAGGATGATTATGGCACTTATTCTGAACCCCAGGGTATCCAGAATGCTATCATTGATTTATTTACTTCTCTTTTTTCAGCTAACAATGACTATCCTTTCAGTCTGGAGCCCTTCTCTTTCCACACAATATTACATGAATACAATGTCGCACAATATCAGAGTTTTCAAAGGAAGATGCTTGGAATGCTATCAAATCCTTTGCCCTTAACAAATCATCGGGACCTGATGTATTCAATTTCTACGTTTACAAGAGAGCATGGGAATTTATGAAGCAAGGCATCACATCAATCTTAAGCAATTTTCATATGTTTAGAACCCTTCCAAACATACTGAAAACTTCTTACACTGTCCTCATTCCAAAAGTAGCCGGATCAACTTCAATGAAGAACTTCAGACCCATCAGTTTGATACACGGTCTCTACAAGATTGTTTCCAAGATCCTGTCATTTTGATTGAGGAAAATTTTACCTTCCATCATCTCAGAGTCTCAATTCACCTTTATTCAAGGAAGGAGCATCCATGAATGTTCTTTCATAGCAACTGAATTGATTCATTTCATACACTCAAGCAGAAAGCCAACCTTCCTTTTAAAGCTGGACTTCCACAAAGATTTTTACTGTGTATCATGGCATTACATGATCTCCATTATGAAAAGAATGAAATTCTCTAATACTTGGATTAAATGGATGAAAAATTGTTGGTCTGGTTCCTTAACCTACATTTTGATAAATGGATCAGCTTCATCTTCTGTCAAGATTAACAAAAGGGTTAAGCAATGAGACCCAATCTCACCTTTTCTTTTTGTCATTGTAGTAGAAGGGCTCAACCAAATCCTGAACAAAACAATTACTGATGGTCATATGGAGGGATTTCGATTATCTATTAGTTCACCTCCTATTTCTGTTTTGCAATTTATAGATGACACATTATGCTTCCTTTCAACAGTAAAAGAAGAAGTCATAGTTTATGTTCGGATTCTGAGATGCTTTGAACTTATTTCGGGATTAAAAATAAATTTTGAAAAAAGCTCACTAATAGGGATTGGTGTTCAAAACAGCTTCACAGAGGAATGTGCTTCAATAATCAACTGCAAAATTGATTCTCTTCCTATCTCCTATCTGGGAGTACCCCTGTCATTAAAATCTCTAAAGCTTAAGGATTGGGACCCACTCCTCTGTAAGTTCTCTTCCAAACTTACTCTCTGGAAAGGATCATGTTTGTCCTATGCCGGTAGACTGGTTCTCATTAAATCAGTTCTGTGTAGCCTTCCAATTTATCTTATGTCTTTCTTTAAAGTCCCTGTAACTATTACTAAGAAACTAGAGTCTTGTATGAGGAATTTTTTATGGAAGGGTGACCCTAGTGGCGTTCAGTTTGTAAAGTCTCATGGGAGAATATTAGCAAGCCTCTTGATTGTGGAGGACTGGGAATCTGCTCACTTCCTCTTAGAAATGCAAGCTTACTTGTCAAATGGATCTGGAAAATTCGTTCATCAACGCCAAACTCCATTTGGCACCAGGTCACTCTACAACAGAACCACATTTCATCTTGGTCAAACATCACTTCAGCAAACCTAAATCGCCTCTCTCACATTTGGAAAGATGTCTATGAGGTTTGCATCTTTAACTGGCATATCTGGGACCTATTTATTGGTTCATGCAACTTTATTCTGGGAACAGGTACTCATTTCAAATTATGGGAAGATAGATGGATTCAAAACTCTCAACCCTTGTCTGAGAAGTTTTAAGATCTTTTTATGTTAGCTTCTAATACTTCAATCTCGGTCTTTCTAGCTAAGTCATTGCTGCTTGTTAATCATGGCAGGCCTGCATGGACTCGCAACCACAGACACCATCAATATACTCATCTGGAAGAGTTGCGCACCGTTGTTGAAGGTTGTCCAATGTATGTATGAGAAGATAAAATTATTTGAAAAAAATGCATATCCAACACCAACACCGTGAGCTCCTTTACTAATGCTGATATGACAGCTCGTTCCACCAAAACAAAACAGTTTCAATTATGCTGGTCATCCATTGCATTACCCAAAAACAAATTCTGCATTTGGATAGTCCTTCACCAAAAGCTCCCTACAAGACACTTCATTGCAAACACTCTCTATATGAACATTGAAGATGTCTGTTGTCCATTCTGTGATAACCATGAAACACAAGAACACCTTCTTATTCATTGTCATTTCGCACACTCCATTTGGTCTGACCTATTTCATTGGATGAAGGTACCTTTTGTTCTTCCTTCTAATCTACCAGATTTCTTCTTTCAATGCTCGTCGATTGTGAAAGGTAAACACCAAATGGCTTTTGTCACATCCTTGTGGATGATTTTGATATGGGAAATTTGGAAATGGAGAAACAAAAAGATTTATGATGCGTATGCAAAGTCCAGAGACATTTTCTATTCAAGCTTGTACCTAACTGCATTTTTAACCAAATGCAAATACCCCAGAATACCTTATTCTACAAACACTATTATTTGTAACTCCTATTCTTTTCTTTTTTTTTTTTGGAATTCTTGGACCATTTCTCTTGGTGTTTTCTTTTAATGCAACAACAATCATAAAAAAAAAGTACTATAAAATTAATAAATAATTTTTATTGAAAATTTTGCAAAATAAACAACACTATATTAATTCATTGAATACAATTAAAAAAACATAGATTTATATATATATATATATATATATATATATATATATATATATATTACAATACCTAAAAAATAAACACATTTTACATATAGTTATTCGAATATATAATTTTAATTATAAAATTTACAATAAGATGTATAATTATAATTATGTTATTTATATCAAAAACATTATTTTTTATTGGTCCAATTCTATTTGAAAAACATAAATTTTATATTCTATTTATAATTAAGGGGGCCGAATCAAATAAAAGTTAACATTTTTAGACTTATGTTATTTGTATCAAAAAAATTATTTTTATTGGTTCAATTCTATTAAAAAAAACATAAATTTTATATTGTATTTATAATGAAGGAGAGGCAGGATCACATCAAAATTTTATATTATTTTCTAAGGTGATAGATAGATTGTAGTTTCCCACCAAGTGGCAAAATTGGATTATTTACTCTCTGTCCTTAATTTTCCAAGTTTTCACATCTACTTAATGGTTCCCCAATTCCTCCTATCTGCATGCGCCGTTAAGTTAGACAAGGAGGTCCCCTCTCTCCTTTTCTCTTTAGTTAATTGCTATGAAAGGGCTTCAAAATTTGCTTTATAAAGTAATTTTCAATGGAAGTAATACAAGGTATTTCCTTGAGTATTCGGATATTCTATTTCTTTGCTTTAGTTAATTTGTTGATGATACGATGATATTTATACCTTATGACATGGAGATTTTGGATAATTTGATTTGTATTTTGTGCATTGCTTTGAGATAGTCTCTGGGTTAACTATTAATTTCCAGAAGAGCTCAATTTCTGAGAGTGAATGTTTCTTCTTCTGAAATCCAATTGGCTTTCATCAGAGCTAGCTGTAAATCGGCAGCTCTTCCTTTCACTTACGTAGGATTGTCACTTTCTCACAAGACTATTTTTACTAGTCAATGGGATCCAATTGTGTTGAAATTTAAAAATCGATTAGCTTAATGGAAGGGCTCTCTTCTTTCGCCAGCTGGAAGAGCGGTGCTTATCTAGTCAGTTTTATAGAGCATCCACATCTATTTTATGTGTCTCTATGCTTTTCCTATATCTATCCAAGGTAAGCTTGAGAGCATCATGATCCTATTCTTATGTAGAGGTAGTAATGACAGATGGGGTTTTTATAAAGTCTTCAACCAAAATCTTATGAAAGCTTCAATCGAGACAGTATAGTTAGCCCATTGTGGCATAGACTTATTGCAACTTCTAGTGCCATTCATAATTGGTATGATCTTCAAAACCCTCTTAATAATTCACTTTCTTATGTTTGGAGAGGCATTGTTCGTATGTGCATAGACAATTGTCAAGCTTTTTCTATTTATCAAGCTAATTGTTCTATAAGAGTTCACAATGCACTCTACATTCTCTTTTGGAATGACTCTTGGTTACCTTGTGGTCATTTTGTTAATGCCCTCCTAAGGTTGCATTCTCGTCCTAAGCAGCATGGTTGTTTTGTGAACTTTTTATGGCAAAATAATTGGATATTTTTATTAGGGAGAAAAATTGTGCAACGATGAAAAGAATCAACTCCAATCCTTGCTTGCTTTGATCAAAAATTATTCATTCAATAATAATGTTGATTTGGTGCTATATTGGCAAACATATATCTGTTACTAGTCAATGACAGACCAATCTATTACTAAAGTTAGTGACCCTTTAAAAATAAATATAACAATCTTTTAGGTTACACAAACAATTTTAACAATCTTTTAGGTTACACGCCTTATTTAGACTAAAAGTAGGAACAAATTATGTTTCGTGGCAAATAGTGGATCATTAATACATTTCCAATCCTTTCATAAAAAAATACATTTCCATTCCTTTCAAAATTTCATGCATACACTTTAGTGATGGCAAAACCATCTATATTTTATCATAACTTTAATGCAATTATCAAATATGTTTTATAATTTAAATCATTACAAAAAGACTATCTAAAATTTACGATTATATAAACTAGCTAGTAGCTCTATTCACTTTCAGAAACCTTACTAATTGACTATTAAATGAAGAATTCACCAAATTGAATGCTAAAATAGCTAGACAGAATATTAATTATTATTTTCTTATCTTATGAGATATGAACCAGTTATTCCACGTCAGCATGTTGACATGGAATAACAAGCTAATCACATAATGACACATAATTTAATTTAAAACTAGTTAAATGACTGTTTAGTTTAGTATATTTATTTATTTATTAAGTACATGTACAATGTATAGGATATGTCAATTGGTAAGACATTTCCGTTGGGGAAGACATTTCTATTGACAGAAGATATACCTTGAAGGACATGTTTGTTGATAGAGGATATGTCTATTGGCAGAGGATATCTCTATTGGTGAAGGACGTGTCTATTGACAGAGGACATGTCTATTAGCAGAGGACAAGTCTATTAGCAGAGGACACGTCTCACTATAACATTTTGTATTTTCTGTGGCAAAATTTTAGTGGGAAGAAATTTTTCACCATTGAAACCATTAGCAATTGTTGTTTTGTTGCGAAGAAGAAATTCCCCACATAAAACTACCTTTCAGTGGCCAAAATATAAGCTCGCCATAGTGGGAGTATCTATCCAGTAGTAAAAAAGGTAATATTTTCACAATAGTTAAAAGAAACTTAAGAATTAACGTGACTTTGTTTTGATGTAAAAGAACGAGTAAATAAATGAAAGAAAGAAATAGAATAAAAAAATTATCCCTCATTTCGAAAAGAAGAAAAATTATTATATTTTACCATTTTCCTTTCAAATCCTTAATTTTAGAGAATTTTAGGGCATTTCACCATGTTTCTCTACAAGCCACAATGATTTTGTAAACCGGCAGCTCTTCGTTTCACTTACATAAGATTGTCACTTTCTCGCAAGACTATCTGTACTAGTCAATAGGATCCAATTGTGTTGAAATTTCAAAATCGATTAGCTTAATGGAAGGGCTCTCTTCTTTCACAAGCTGGAAGAGTGGTGAGCATCCCCATCTATTTTATGTGTCCCTATGCTTTACCTATGTCTATCTAAGGTAAACTTGAGAGCATCATGATCCTATTCTTATGTAGAGGTAGTAATGATAGATGGGGTTTTTGTAAAGTCTCCAACCAAAATCTTGTGAAAGTTTCAATCAAGACAGTATAGCTCATTATGGCATAGAGTTATTGCAACTTTTAGTGGCATTCATAATTGGTACGATCTTCAAACCCCTCTTAATAATTCACTTTCTTATGTTTGGAGAGGCATCGTTCGTATGTGCTTAGACAATTGTCAAGCTTTTTCTTTTTATCAAGCTAATTGTTCTATAAGAGTTCAAAATCGGTTTTACATATTCTCTTTTGGAATGACTATTGGTTACCTTGTGGTCATTTTATTAATGCCCTCCCAAGGTTGCATTCTCTTCCTAAGCAGCGGAATTGTTCTGTGAACTTCTTATGGCAAAATAATTGGACATTTTTATTGTGGAGAAAGATTGTGCAACAATGAAAAAGATCAGCTCCAATCCTTGCTTGCTTTGATCGATGAAGTTAGTGACCGTTTAGAAACAAATATAACAATCTTTTAGTTTACACAAACAAATGTAACAATCTTTTAGGTTACACGCCTTATTTAGACTAAAAGTAGGAACAAATTATGTTTCATGGCAAATAATGGATCATTAATACATTTACAATCCTTTCAAAAAAAAATTTCCAATTGATAAGATAATATTCTAGTAGGTTCTAGTATATTCTGTATAGATGTTAATTGTGTCCTATTTGTATTATATTTGCTTTACTTGCACTGCACTCTTATAAGAGTCCTAATTGTATTAGGTTTATAGCCTTTATAAATAGAGGACACTGTCAATAAAATAATTGATAGGTTTTCCAAAAGTTTAATTGGTATCAGAGCGAGAGTTAGGTCTAACAACTATTAACTCTTCAAAATTTTATTTCTGTTAATTTTTTTTCCTTATTGCTCGTCTTTTCTTTTCTTCTAAAAAAAAGCCATGAGTTCAAGCACTTCAAGTCAAATTTTGACTTCTGTTTCATCAATCAGTTCGACTCCAACCAATTCAGTTTCACTACCCATTAAAATATCATCTTCCAATTACCTGTTATGGCAAGCACAATTGATGCCCCTATTGAACAGCCAAGGTTATCGTAAATATATTGATGGGTCTGTTTCTACCCCTCTTGAACAGATTGATGGTTTAACCAAATCCACTCTATACTAATTGGTTTCGTCAAGATCAATTGGTCATCAGCTGGATTATTAATTCCATGTCTGAAAACTTTGTTTCTCAAATTGTTAGTTGTTCCACCGCTAAAGAAGCTTGGGATAAACTAGCTGCTACGTACGCCTCCGGATCAAAGGATCAGGTTTGTACAATTAAAGGAAAATTTTTCAAATTGACAAAGGAAATAATGAATCCATTATTCAATATGTCCATTACTCGATCTTTGGAAAACCGTTTAGATGCGGTTTCCTTTGATGATTTATATGGACTATTGCTTAATGAAGAAGAAAATTTGCTTAGAGAACTGGTAATCAAAGATCCGGTTGCTTCTTCAGCATTGATGGCTCAAAATCAAGGTCGTGGTAATTTTTTCAGTCCTTCTGGCCGTGGTAGAGGACAACAAAGAGGTCAAGGACGTGGTCGTACTAATACTAGCTATAGACCCAATTTCAATAATTATTCATATAATTCTCCTTATGGTACTTCATACAATCCCATGCAATCATAACATGCGAGATATGTCCAATGTAATAATTGTGGAGGATTTGGACATTTATCAAGGTACTGCTCATCGCCAATTGCTCAAGTTTCACCTAGACCTCCTTTTCAAACTCGTCCACCCTATCCCATGCCTACATCTAACTTCGCCAACACACACTATCATCATCAGCCTTAGTTATTGGACTCTGGTGCCTCACAACATTTAACTCCTGACCTAGATAATTTATCTGTCCCTCCGATTATAAAGGTCCTGAGTCCGTGAAGATTGGCAATGGTAAAAGCTTACCGATTTCTCATATTGGTTATAATATTTTTACTTCTACTCAAAATAAAAATTTTTATTTAGATAATATTCTTCGTGTTCCTCTTTCTTGTGCTAATTTATTGTTTGTTTATTCCTTTACTAAATCTAACAATGTTTCTGTTGAATTTTTTTTCTGATCGTTTTGATGTTAAGGATATCTGCACGAGGCGCCTTCTACATTCAAGACCAAGTCATGAGGGTCTTTATCCCTTACTTCTTCAACCGCACGTCCAAGCTTCCCCTACTACCATGATTGCTACTTTAAGTGATTGGCACTCTCGTCTTGGACATGCATATTTATCTACTGTTCGGCAAGCTTTAAAGCAAGACAACATTCCTTTTTTAAATAATAAACAGACATCTTGCCATGCCTGTAGTATTAGCAAAGTTCATAGGTTACCTTTTTCTTTGTCGGACCCACAAGCTCGTGGTCCTTTAGATTTAGTTTGTTTGGATTTATGGGGTTTTTCTCCCATTGATTCAATTAATGGAGAACGCTATTATTTTTTTTTTATCATTATAGCACATATTGCTAGATTTATTTTATTAAATACAAGTCTGAAGTTTTAAGTGTTTTTATTAAATTTCATCACTTAACAGAAAATTTTTTTAATACCTCCATTCGACAATTTCAGTTCGATTGGGGTGGTGAATTTTAAGCTATGCAGAATTATTTATTAGAAAATGGTATTACTCAGTGTAGCTCTTGTCATTACACTCCTCAGTAAAATGGTTGTGCGGAACAAAAACACAAGCACATTGTAGAAACGGGTCTTTCTTTACAGCATCATTATAATGTTCCAAAGCATTATGCTTTTCAAACTGTTGTTTACACTATCAATCGTCTTCCTACACCAACCATTGACAATTTTTCACCCTTTCAAAAGCTCACTGGAAATCCACCAGACTATAAATTCATGCATATTTTCGGACATTTATGCTATCCATGGCTTAAGCCATACGCTTCTCACAAACTTGACCCTATGTTCTTAGGCTATAGTTCTTTGCATAAAGGGTATTTGTGTTTTGCTTTAGTCACTTCTAAAATTAAAATCTCATGTGACGCTCTTTTTTTTTTAGCAGGAGATGCCTTTTCATAATGTTCAACACCAAGAATCCAATAACTCCAAGGATGATTCAACCAACATTTTGATTCCCTCTACAATTCCAATTTCCACACCTATTATTTCGAATCCTGGTACCTCTACACCACCTATATCAAGTTCTCCAGGTCCTAGACTTCCTTCTTTAACCCGGTTACCACCACCTTCTACTCTTTCCCAACCTCTTCCCAATTCCAAAACTCCGAGATCACCAGGCCTTCCCTTAATAGTCGATTTAATCGACTATAATACCACTTCTACCTCCACCAAAACCCATCATATGGTAACTTATTCCCAAACCAATTCCTTGAAACCAAAAACATTTTTGGCCAAACCTCAACTCTCAACCGAGCCTACCACTTACACCGAAGCTTCAAAATTTCCCCAATGGCGATTGGCAATGGAACATGAGTATCAAGCCATGCTTGATAATCACACTTAGACTCTTGTACCTCCCACTTCTCAAGATAATGTTATATTTTGCAAATGGGTGTATCACATCAAGTACAAAAGAGATGGGTCTATTGATTGTTACAAGGCTCGTCTTGTTGTAAAAGGTTATCATCAACATCCCGGTGTGGATTATTTTGATACATTCAGCCCCGTAGTCAAGCCTTTAACCATTCGGCTATTACTTTCTCTTGCCGTCACTCATAATTGGACTGTCAAGCAATTGGATGTCTCCAATGCTTTTCTACATGGTCAACTTGATTAGGTAGTGTACATGCAACAACCTCCAGGATTCAAAAGTGTTAAGTATCCATTACATGTTTGTAAATTGAACAAATCAATTTATGGACTCAAACAAGCCCCACGACAATGGTACAAGTGTCTAACCGAAGCACTACTTCGTCTTGGCTTTAAGCAAAGTAGGGCTGATTCTTCTTTGTATTATCTAGTTGGTCCGGGTACTTCTCTTTACTGTTTAATCTATGTTGATGACATTTTATTACTTGGCAATAATGTGAAATTAATCAGCTCTATCACATCTAATTTACAAACTACCTTCAGCTCTAATTTACATCTAATTTACAAACTGCCCGAAATTGAAGTTGATGGCTATGGGTTCTACCTTCTCCAATCCCACGTTGTACAGGCAAATGGTTGGTGCCTTACAATACTTGTGTATTACAAGACCCGAAATCCCTTATGCTGTAAATAAGGTATCTCAATATATGCATTCTCCTACGGATGATCATTGGACAGATGTTAAATGAATCCTATGTTATCTTAAAGGTACGATTTCTCATGGTCTTCTACTTCATCCTTCTAGTTCGAATTATATCAATATCTATAGTGATTCAGATTGGGGGGGTGATGTCGATGATCGTCGTTCCACTACTGGTTATGCAATTTATTTTGGTTCAAATTTAATTCTTTGAGGTTCTAAGAAGCAGCGAGCTGTGTCCAAGTCGTCTACAGAGGCCGAATATAGAGCTCTTACTTATACAGTGTTGGAGTTAAAATGGCTTTGTTCATTATTGCATGAGTTGCATGTTTCTTACTCAACTCCTACTCTTTGGTGTGATAATCTAAGTGCCACTTATCTTACTTCATGTCCTATTTTTCATTCCCGTTATAAGCATCTAGAAGTGGATTTCCATTTTGTACAGGAAAAAGTGGCAAAAAAGATTTTATTGGTTCGTTTTATCTCTACCAAAGATCAATTGGCTGATTGTTTCACTAAGGTTATTGGTCGGCAAGCATTCCTTCAATCGCAGACCAAGTTGACGGTTGTTGCTAAACCCCATCAACTTAAGGGAGGGTGATAAGATAATATTCTAGTAGGTTCTAGTATATTCTGTATACATGTTAATTATGTCCTATTTGTATTATATTTGCTTTACTTGCACTGCACTCTTATAAAAGTCCTAATTGTATTCGGTTTATAGCCTCTATAAATAGAGGACATTGTCAATAAAATAATTGAATGGTCATCCAAAAGTTTATACCAATGCTTTCAAAATTTCATGCACACTTTCGTGATGGCAAAACCATCTATATTTTATCGTAACTTTAATGCAATTATCAAATATGTTTTATAATTTAAATCATTACAAAAAGACTATCTAAACTTTACGATTGTATAAACTAGCTAGTAGCTTTATTCATTCTAAGAAACCTTACTAATTGACTATTAAATGAAGAACTCGCCAAATTGAATGCTAAAATATCTAGATAGAATATTAATTATTATTTTCTTATCTCATGAGATATCAACTAGTTATTCCATGTCAGCACATGGAATAACTAGCTAATCATATAATGACACATAATTTAATTTAAAACTGGTTAATTGGTTGTTTAGTTTAGTATATTTATTTATTTATTAAGTACATGTACAATGTATAGGACATGTTGATTGATAAGACATTTCTATTGGGGAAGACATGTCTATTGACAGAAGATATACCTTGAAGGACATGTCTATTGATAGGGGATATGTCTATTGGCATAGGACATATCAATTGGTGAAGGACGTGTCTATTGACAGAGGACAAGTCTATTGGCAGAGGACACGTCTAATGGTGAATGACGTGTCTATTGACAAAGGACATTTTTATTGGTAAAGGACATATCTATTGGTGGAAGACATGTCTATTAGACTGTAGGGATGGCAAAACAGACCCTATCCATGGGTACCCACTCGAGCCCTACCCGGTCAAACCGGGTAATACCCTAATTGACTGTGTAATGGGTACGGGAATACGTATACCCGAAAGAAGCTCATAGGGTAAGGGTAGGGTATGGATACTGTATTACCCTACCCATACCTTTACTCATACCCTACCCAAATTATTGGATTTTACCCATATCAAAACCCGTACCCGTACCCGTACCCATATGTAGCCATAGACATTATACACACACTTCATTTTTATTTTTATACATTCTTATTTATGAATCTCTAAAAATTTTATTAAGCTATACAATATGTATAAAGTTAGGAATTATAGTGTAGTTTTGATAAAATGAATTATATATAATTTATTGAATAATTAATAACATAACAACTAAGTAAATTGTATAGTTAAAATGTCAATTAATTAAGAAAACTTATGACTATGTCATAAAGAGTAAAAAAAACTTTGTAATTTTTTTATAATTTGTAATGATATTATGAAATATTATTATGATAAGGTGATAATAAATTAATTCACTTCATAAATAATAAAGTATTAAAATTTTGTACAACAATAAAAAAATTAAAAATGAGAATTAAAATTTTTATAAGATAATATTATAATTTTAAACATAAAAATGATAATTAAGTTATGAATAATTGAAAATTTACCTTTCTTATTATACTAATATGCTTATTTTATTCTTAAATAGATACATCAACATTCTCATTTACAAATAATTATTCTTCAATTTATATTGATACGATGTTATAGAACATTCACATATGGTGTTATAAAATATTCAGATATGGTGTGTATACATTTTCTCTTATGCTATACAATATTTAAGTATGATGCACCGGTTTTGAATTATTGATATAGACTTATATACTTATTTGCGTGACTATGATATATATATATATATATATATATATATATATATATACACCTAATTAGTAATTCACTCATATTATATCGATTTTAACAGATTCTATCATATGAATTAAATTATTTAAGTTGGGGTTATCATAATCCTGAAATATTAAAATGATTAATTTTGTTGATATGATGAATCCTGTTAATATTTTTATAATTGAATTTTATTAATTTTAAAGAATTAAATAAATTTCTAACATATATTTAATATTTTTAAATAATTTTTTCTATTTTATATTATTTAATGTTGCTTAATTTATTTAATGTGTAATATTTTAACTTATAGTGTAAGATTGACATAAATAGTTAAAAATTATTTAAGTGACTTTTTGGGTAATAGGTACCCGAAACCCTATAAATCTGGGTACGGGGATAAAATTCTTTACTCATTAGGGTATGGTATGGACATGGGTATGAATACAATTGTATTATTTGGGTACAGATAAAGACCAATATTTTATGGATTTTTTTTGCCTTTACACATGTCTTTTCTGTTTTTTCGAACATGTCATTTTCTTTCAGAATAGCAATATTAGGGCCTTTCTTCAATACTCTAGAGTATTGATACTCTTTATTGTAGAAGCAACACCTGTAAAGGTAAATATGTTTTTCTGCTTTCTTGCTTTTTGTGCGCGTACTACAAATCCACAACTCCTAAGAATGAACATATGTCATT
>CANYLF011733533.1:0-21903 GCA_948193215.1 Bocquillonia castaneifolia | reverse complement strand
GGACCTAACTTGTCCTACATCCACTCTCTCAAAGACCTCTTTGGGGTTCCACTAAACCACAATGGTTACACAAGGGATTTCAAGGCTATCCCAAACCTTTACAATGAGTTTTACAAATGGCTAACTCACCAAACCAACCCTAGAATTTTCCCAACTCACAAAGAATTGACACTAGTACAATGGATAACTAATTCACTCAACCCAAGCAATAAATGCTCTAGAGTTCTAGCTACCCAAAACCAAACAAGAATTGATTACAAAGATGAGCAATAAATTTGTAAGAGTTTGGCTGTAGAAGAATTGATGTCTCTTAATGAGGGACATTTATGAATAGTATTTATAGCCAAAATACCCAAAACTAGCTGGTAAAAACAACCCCATAAGTGTCTCTAACGTCTAGTTACTTTTACAATAAATGCACTAAAAACTATCAGATCGCAGGCGTGGTACCAAGTCTCGCGGGCACGATATTCATAAAGCTTCCCAACGGCTAGTTTCTTCTAAGAACTTCCTTGAAGTCGCGTGGGCAATTTGCTCCATCGCGGGCATGACATGATGATCCAGAGAATGCCTTAAAGATGGCTTCCTATTTGATTGAATCGCAGGGGTGATTCATTGAGTCGCGGGCGTGATCCAAGGATCCAGAACCTTCAAAGTTTTGACCAAAAGTATGTCCTTGGTCCTGGGCACGATTGGTATATCGCGGGCCTGATATGTCATTAGGCGCGGGTGCAATTCCAATATCGAGGGCGCGATATAGTGCTACGTACACAATCTGCCTAATCGCGGGCGCAATTTACAAGAATCTTCCAAAACTAGATTTGTGCTTTATGAAAAGAAACATATACACTTGGGAACTTAGTTAGATTAAGATAAAAGGTTGTTAAACTCAAAATAAGATGGATTGATGCCACTAGGGCCAACACTGTTAGTAGTCAGTCTAGTTTATGTGCGTCTTGCTGTGTGACTAAAAGTCATAAATTACCATTTGTTTTATCTAATTCTGTTTCACATGGACCATTAGATTTAATTTATTCTGATGTATGGGGACCTGCACCTATCACTTATATTGATAGATTTCATTATTATGTTATTTTTGTGGATCATTTTAGTCATTATAGTTGGATTTATTTTCTTAAACAAAAATCTGATGTTCTTAATGTTTTCATTAAATTTCAACATGTTGTTGAAAAAAATTTTGATTGAAAAATTAAAGTGTTTCAATCCGATTGGGGTGGCGAATTTCAAGCATTAACTTCATTTCTAAATTTACTGGATCCTGAAATGCATTCTTTTCATCTTCATTTCTAATTTTTTCTATAGTTGACAATAGTCAGCCATAAATACTGTTTCCGTTATATATGATATCAGAGTGCTACTTTTGCATTAATGTTTATTAAGATTTTAATAAAAAAAGCTTGTTAAACACTTATTTAGAAAAATACAGCAGTTAATTATGTAATGATTTTAAAATAAAAAATTAAATTATTTTTATTAAGATTAGTAATTGAATCCTACTGATGCATATCCTTTCCATTCCTACTACAATTTTACGTTACTACTATACTAGTTGAAATGCATATAAATGTCAAGTATGTTATAGTTCAATGAATTATGACAATTTTGGTTCTTTGGCTTGGGCTTTTGTCACTTGATCCATGGTTGGAAAATCTTCATCAACACATTATAGCATCTTGAACTAATTAAATTCACATTTCATATGACATTTCAATCATACAAACTTATGTGAACTTTAAAAGAGGCTATAAATTGAGATGTTTATGGTTAGTAAATCCATGAAGTTTAAAAAGGGCAAGATTTATCTTTTCTGACATTTCTTTAATTTTAGGATGGCAAGAAGCACGGATTAAATTGAAGCACAAGTGTTAAAGGGATAAAAGTTAAACAGGTTTGTTCTACTTACAATTGATGTAACTTTTTACTTAACTGAAGTTAATTATGCTGCTTTCAAATTTTTTATTCTTGAATTATATATTACTCCTCTTATTTTCATTTCTATGTGTTCATGTTAACATTAAAACTTAATGACTAATGCTAACTTTTTTACATGTAATAATTGACTTTTATGGTGTTGCCTTAATCCTTTTTTTGTTTGAATCACACTTGTATTTATTGTAAATAATTATTTTTTAAGTAATTGGTGCCTTTCTTATATTTTATAGGATTTCTAGATTTCTTTTGAAAATCCTAAAATGGATAAAAGTTGGATGGTTAAGTCTTGGAACAGTGATCAATATAAAGTAGGAGTTGAAAATTTTCTTGAATTTGCATTTTGTAATGCATCTTATGATGGAAAAATATTATGCCCTTGTAGAAATTGTGTTAATCGCTATCTACCAACAAAAGAAGAAACTAGAGTGCATTTAAGATGTGATGGTTTTTTACCGGGATATACTCGTTCGATTTGTCATGGAGAAAGATCTTCTATTGCTGCTTCAATGTCATTTGCCTCGGAAAATACTCATTCGCATGGTGTGGAATTTGTACAAGCGCCACCAAACGTATGAAGGACAGACGTCATGGTTGGATTATTACGTGATGTTATAGGTGTTACTAGGCAAGTGAATGATGATAAAGCACCAGATGTTAATGAAGAGATGAATGTTGAACATGAAGGAATAAGAATGGAAGAACCTAGAGTACCATCCACAGAGGGCAGTAGTGAATTCCAAAAGATTTTAGAGCATAATGATAATGAGGTATATCCAGGATGCAAGACATTTTCTAAATTATCTTGCATCCTACATATATATCACATGAAATATTTAAATGGATGGACGGAGAAATCAGTTAACATGCTTTTGGAGTTTTTACTTCGTTTACTTCCTGAAGGTGCTTTATTGCCCAAATCTTACTATGAATCCAAAAAGATCATTGCAGCATTAGGTCTTAATTATAAAAAGATCGATGCTTGTCAAAATGATTGTATGTTATTTTTTGGTGAGAGATCAAATGATGAATTTTTTAGTACCTATGGCTCTTCAAGATGGGCAACCAACAAAGAGGAAGAAGATGTGAACCTGAATGATAATTCAACGAGGAAATCTATCGTAAAAAAAAAAGAAGCCTGTTAAAGTTTTGCGTTACTTTCCATTAATACCACGGCTACAGAGGTTTTTCATTTCAAAGAAGACTTCTATAGATATGAGGTGGCATGCTATTGGTCGTAAAAAAGATGGGATGCTTAGACATCCTACAGATAGAGAAGCATGGAGAAGGTTTGATGCTAAATTTCCTAACTTTTCATCTGACCCACGTAACGTTAGACTTGGTCTTGAAAGTGATGGATTCAATCCTTTCAGAACAATGAGTACTACTTATAGTACATGGCCTGTTGTGTTAATTCCATATAACATGTCACCTTGGAGTTGCAAGAAACAATCATCTTTTATTCTATCGATGATCATTCCAGGAGAAAAAGGTCTAGGAAATTACATTGATGTTTATTTGCAACCTCTGATAGAAAAGCTAAAACTATTGTGGGAAGGTGTGGAAACCTACGATGCTACTACTGGAGAAAATTTTAACTTGAAAGCTACACTAATGTGGACTATTCATGACTTTCCTGGCTATGCATACTTGTCAAGTTGGAGTACCAAGGGCCAGTTTGCTTGTCCTTGTTGCTCTGAGTTAACAAATTCAAGATGGTTGTATAATGGTGGAAAACACTATTATATGGGTCATCGTCGTTGGTTGCCAGAGGGACATCCATTTCGGTTCGAGAAACATCTTTTTGATGGAACCGAAGAATTAGGTGTGGCACCTATACGAGCTACAAGTAGTAATGTTCTAAAGCAATTAGATGGCATTGAATTTGAATTAGGCAAGCACTCAAAATCTAAGAAGCAAAGTAAAAGGAAAAGGAAAGCACAAATGGCAGACATTGATGAACCTAATCAGGAGATGGACATTGATAGTGATAAGTTGAAGAAAAGTTCCATGAAATAATGGAAAAAGAAAAGCATATTTTTTGTGTTACCTTATTGGGAGCATAATCTATTGCGTCACAATCTTGATGTGATGCATATAGGGAAAAATGTATGTGATAACTTTGTTAGCACTTTGTTGAATCTTGAGCATAAGTCAAAAGATAATCTAAAAGCTCATCTTGACTTGGTAGATTTGGGCATTCGATCAGATCTTCATCCTAAAGAAGATAGAAATGGTAAAAGGACATTGCATTTTGCATGTTTTTACTTGACTTCGAAGGAGAAGGACACTTTTTGTCAAGTTCTTAAGAATGCAAAATTGCCTGATGGCTATTCATCAAACATTTCTAGGTGTGTAAACCTAAAAGATCGCAAAATTAACGGGCTTAAAAGTCATGATTGTCACATTCTAATTGAAGATCTCCTTCCTCTTGCAATGAAAGCTTGTAGTCCATCTAAAGAAGTAACTTCTATTGTTATTGGCTTGGCTGTATTTTTCAAGGCTATATGCTCAAAAGTAATAGATCCAAAAGAACTTGACAAGATTTAAGAGCACATTGTTTTAACTCTTTGTCAGATAGAGATGAAATTTCTTCCTAGTTTTTGCTCCGTAATGGTTCATTTGATGGTTCACTTAGTAGAGGAAGTTAAACTTGGTGGTCCAGCACAGTATAGGTGGATGTACCCGATGGAAAGGTAAATCATATAAATATGATTTTCGTTGAATACAATTATTTACCCGTTTCTCAATCTCTGCCATTTTTTTAATTTGTAAATCTTTCTTGATCATAGGTCATTTGTTACCTATAAATCATATGTTCGAAATAGAGCTCATCCTGAAGGGTCTATTGCTGAGTGGTACATAGCTAATGAATGCATGACATTTTGTTTAAGATATCTTGAGGGAGTTGAAACAAAATTTAATCGACCTTTGCGAAATCCTGAGCCACCTATTAACCAACTTGTTAAATATTTATTTGCAAGTGTTGGTCAAGTGATTGGGAAAGTTGAAGATATTGTCTTAGATAATAAGTCATTAATTCAAGCACATCGTTATGTGCTATGTCATTATGATCAGCTTGCACAATATCGCTAGTGAGTTTAACCTTAGCACCATATCTTTCAATTTCTACCTTTAATAGTAAACTGAAGCATTATCAATTAATTTGAGAATTCATAATATTTATAGAGAATTTATTGATATTGAGAAAAGAAAACGGCGTAGACAATCTCGCTTAGATCAAAATGAGTTGCAGAAATTAATAGATGAGAAGTTCCATGATTGGCTTCAAAATACGGTTTGTATAATAATTTTATTATGTTTGTGATTTTAAATTTTGGAATTCAGCTATCTTAGCTCGATAATTTTATAGGTTCTAAGTTCAACGCGTGATTCAAGCATACCCGCTGAAATTATGGCCCTTGGTAGAGGTCCTAATAAGGTGGCAAGAAGATTTTCTGGCTTCATCATTAATGGAACCAGATTTCATACCATCGCCCGAGAAGAGCAACGATTGACTCAAAATAGCGGCGTGATTAACAAATCTAAAGGAGGGGACTTAGCTTACTATAGGAAGTTGAGCGACATCATTGAACTTAATTATTATGGCCATTTTAAAGTTGTATTATTTAAATGTGATTGGGTTAATGTTCATGATAGATCAGGAATGAAGAAAGATGATTTTGGATATACTTTAGTTAATTTTTCACATTTAATTCATACTGGTGAGAATTTAGGTGATGATCCATTTGTTTTCTCCTCTCAAGTTGATCAAGTTTTCTATGTGGAAGATTCGAGCAATCCTGATTGGGATGTGGTTGTCAAAGTTAAACCTAGGGATGCATTTGACATGGGTAACGAGGAAGAAGATGATGATTCCTTTGTTCCTATGAGTAATCAGATTTTATGTGAACAAATTCAGCCTAGTTGGGCTAGGCTTGTTGTATAAGATGATGATCATTTGTAATTTTTGATATTATCTAGTTTTAATGTAATGGATTTCTGTTTTTTTAATAATTATAAACATTATGTTGCATTTTAAGGCCATTGTTTTATTTTCTTTCTTTGATATATTGATATTTTTGTTGACAAAGTATAAGGTTGAAATTCACTTTTTATTTCTCTATATGAGAAATGCAAGGCTTACTATTACCTTTATTTATGGTTAATATTCTACATCATCTTAAATATAATTATTGTCCTTTACGTCTTATATTACCTGTTTCTTTAGTTTCATTCGTGTATATGATTGTTGCATTATCATTTAGATGATCCATTTGTAATTATTTTCTAAATTTTTATGAACATGCAGCATTGACAATGGAGCAAAGGTCTCGTACCTTGCGTGACGTGAGGATTATGACGAGTAATTCTTATTCTGAAGCATCAATTCAACAAGAAGTGAACAACCAAAATGGAGTCAATCCATCTTCCCAATCACAACCTGGTCAAGGAAATCGCCCACCCATTAATGATACTTTCACAGAAATGATTGGTAATATTTAATTTTCTTGTTATCATTTATACTTATTATATTTTGTAGTCTTGTGTAAGTTAATTTATTTGGTTGCAGATAATGTTGGAAGACGTTATAAGAAGAGAGGAAGAACAACAATGTCTGCAATATGGAACATGGAGAAAGATGAAAAGATATTTGTAGAAGTAGATGAATTTGGAGTACCATGTTCTAGAGAAGGTGCAACACTTGGATCTTTTCTAGGGACAATTGCGGTGAATGGAAAGTATGCACCATTGGATATGCCTAGATGGGATACCAAAGAGTATAAATCCTTTCGTGATGATATTCTGAGTTTAGTGCAGGTATAAAAGCTGTTTTATTTCTGAATTTTTATAAAAAGGTTAAATTTTATTTCATTTATAATTAATTTGTGAATATTACTTAATGTGACTGGTGCAGGTATAAAAACTTCTTTATTTTTGACTTTTATAAAAACTAAAATTTTAAGTCATTTATAACTAATTTGTGAATATTACTTTGACATGTTAGGAGAAGTTTTTATTTCCCCCATAGACAAAAGGTTAGGTTCTTGAGTCAGTAGGTAAGAAATGGAGAGACTACAAATCCGACTTAAAGTCACAATATTATAGTCGTGATAAATCTAAAGATCAAGTCCAAACAAATGTTCCAAAAGGAGTTGAAACAACACAATGGCGAATTTTGGTCAATAGATGGTACACAGAACAAAGCCAGGTTTGAATTTTCCTATTTAAACTTGAATGTTGTAACTATAATATTGCGTCACAATTACTTTCATTTCTCATTTACAGAGAATCAGCGAAATAAATACTGCAAATGCAAACAAGAAGAAAAATAAGCAAACCATTGGAACGAAAAACTATGTAAGGCTGAGAAAAGAAATGGTAATTTTGTAATGTTAGTAAGAAATGGTAATTTTGTAATTATATTGTTAGTGTTTAAATTAATTTGATTGTCTAACATAATTTTGCAATTGTAGGAAATAAGAAACGGGACAGCTCCTGATCGACTAACATTTTTTATGAGACTCATAAAAAGAAAGATGGCACATATATTGATGATAGCATTAAGGAGATTATGGTACTTTTCTTTATATTATTTATTTGTATGAAATTGAAAATGCAGTGTATTGTTATATATACTTTTCCCTTGAGTGATTATCCTTGTTTCTTCTTTATTGTTTGCATTTTTGATATTTCAGTTCTCTCCATGATGAGGTTTAGTTTAGAGATAATGTCTTGTGTGATATGTATTTGCTGATATACATGCCTTGTTTGTTTATTTCTACATTTTTAACATTTCAGATGTCTTCCTTTAGAAGAAAAAAACATTTCAGCTGTCTTCCCTTAGAAAAAAACATTTCAGCCGTCTCATTTACCTGACTTTTATATGAACATGCCAATCGGATTATTGGTATGTTCATAATTCATAATGGTTGATGGTGAACAATTGTTCTATTTTGAGAAGTTCATGAGAAAAAAACTTTATTTTCCATACAAATCTGATTAGTGGAATAATGATAGATTTAGATGGATTGTGGGTAAATGCATTGTTGTTCTTTGTTTGAGATGGCTCAGATTAGTGGTGTTGATATTGCAAGGTACTAATAGTTTATACTTTAGTTCTTTGGTTGATTTCTATTTCTTCACAGCTATGTTTGGACTTAATTATGATTTCTACATCAGTGATTGTTTATTGGTACATAACTTATACTTTCAAAGTTTCTTCAGTATTTGACCACATAATTCATTCCTCTTTAGTATATCCCTAATGATGTTACATCAGAATTCTGTTATTAAATTGTTTCAATTCATAATTTGTACTCACAAATGCTCTTCGGTAGTATAGGTATTGGCTTAACACTTTGATCAGATATGAGCAAGAGAGATATAATGTGAAAACTATGTGGAAGTACCTGGGTAAATATTATTATTGTTTTCTGCTTTCCTATGTAAGAACTTGTAATCAATTTGTTGGGACATGTTGTGTCATGCATGGTGTGCTTGACTTCCTGGGTCATTTTGTGATCATCATAGGTATTTGATTAGTTGATTCTCTCTTACGCAATCACAGGAAGTACTTGACATATTCAGGCACTTAAAAAACAAATGGTGTTTTGTAAGTTGATATTAGGATAGAGGACATAAACTCTACTGTTTTGTGATGCAAAATAAATTATCTTTTTTTGGGAATATTATCATTGTAGCTATCTGCTTTTGGACTATACATCTTTCGTGTCTCATGTACTTTCTTTTGTAAGCTGTTGAAATGAAATCTCACGGTTAAATGGCACGTGAAAAGTTCTCAGCTTTAAGGTTCTTGTATTTTGGCTGTGTTAGCTGTTACATGATGTTATGTTTCTGTTTGTTCAATTTGAACATAATTATGGCAATAAATCTCACCAACCTATTCTATTAGTTGTGAAATGAAGTCGTGTTTGTTTAATTAATTAGAGCATAAACTCGGGTAACTCAAGGCAATCCAATGTCTTCAAATAGAGTTATTGCTAGTGCCATTCAAATCATTGTGATATTTAGCTTAATTTAACTTGCTGATTATAAGTGTAGAGAAGCATAAATCTTGTTACATGCCTTGGCTTAGTTAAATTTTCAGCTAGACTCTAATTTTGTTATTATGTTTGGATGAAATTATCTCATATTGAACTTTTTATTTATAAACACTACTTATAGTCTAAAAATCATTTAAAATTTCAGGATAAAGCCAAGGCTCTTCAAGCTGAACGGAGTGAGGGTTCCAGTGAAAATTTAGCTTAAGTAAATGAGCAAATTTTTCAAGAGCTGATGGGTCCAGAGCATAATGGACGACTGTGAGCTATGGGTTCAGGAATTACTCCTAGAAAATTTTTTAGATCAACCAAGTATGATGTTGGAGCAAGATGGGATAGCGATATAAATGCAAATCAATCAGAAGAAGTTAAAGACCTTAAAGGACAACTCCAGACAATAAAAAGCAAGTATGACAAAGTGACAGAACAGTATAACCAAATGTCAGGGACAGTGGATGCTTTAACTGCATTTATTAACAAGCAATTTCTAGGAAACCAATGGATGCCTATGGGAGCAAATAATTCTTAGGTATTATTTTTCTAATAAATGTCATTTAAATTTAAATCTTAATATTGTTAAATGTTCATAGAATTATTGATGAGAGACATTTAATTAATGTGTTGTTTTATACAATATTAACAGGATGGAAATGGTCAATTTACTTCTTCTCCTAACAATCATTCTTCAGATGCTAGTTATGCTCCTATGCGTAATTAGTTTGGAAGCTCATCCATGGAATTAAGCATTTTATGTAGGAATGCATAAGACAAAGTTCTGAGCCTTTATATTTGTACATAAGGTAGGAATGCATAAGATAAATTTCTGAACCTTTATATTTGTTCATAAGGTAGATTGTTCTTCACATTTGTTCATAAGGTAGCATTTGTTCATAGGGTAGATTGTTCTTCGCATTTGTATATAAGGTAGCATTTGTTCATGTTGGCTTTAGTGGCATCAATCCATCTTATTTTGAGTTTAACAACTCTTTATCTTTATCTAACAAAGTTCCTAAGTGTGTAGGTTCTGTAAACCGCGCACGTGATCAAGCAGAAGCCACTCCTCAAAGTCAAGCAATCCTCTCTCCAAGGGATCCTCTGCCCAGTGATGTCATGTCCCGCGGTTAGAAATACTTTCCTCCGTGATTTTGATCAAAGAGAGAGCCGCTTGACAAAAGCATTCCTCTTCCCACCCGAGATTCACAAGAGCGTCTCTGCGGTTTGATCAAGAAGAAGCCGCTCACTCAAGGCAACTCAAGCCGCTATCACAAGAGTATCACTAAATTAACTCACGGTTTGATAAAAAAGAGCTGTTCCTCAAGGCAAGAAAGCCGCTCTCAAAAAGACATCTTCTTTGCACCTGCAATTCGCTAATCGTCTCTGCGGTTTGATCAAAAGAAGCCACGATTTGATCAAAAGAAGAAGCATCTTCTGCTCAGTGATTTCGCACCCGCGATTAGAGATATCGCACCCGCGATTTTAGGAAACAGAGAACAGCTCTCAAAGTCATTCTTTGCATAGTGATCTCACGCCCGTGATTAGAAAATGTCGCACCCGTGACATTCAAGAGAATATCTGAAAAGCTAGCCGTTGGAAGCTCGCGCCTGTGATTATCAATCCACGCCCGCGAGCTAACAGATTTCAGAACTTTATTTCAAAAAGTTTCTAGCCGTTAGACACACTTTTGGAGTTGTCTATAACAACTAGTTTTGGCTACAAATACCGTTCATAAATGTTCTTCAAGATAGAACATTAATTCTTTTGATAGCCAAACTCTTGTAAAATTATTTTTCAATCAGTTGTAATTATTGGTTGTTTGGTTTTGGATAGCTAGAACTCTAAAGCATTTGTTGCTTGGGTTGAGTGAATTAGTTATCCATTGTACTAGTGTCAATTCTTTATGAGTTGGGAAACACTAAGGTTGGTTGTGAGTTAGCCATTTGTAAAACGCATTGTAAAGGTTTGGTGTTAGCCTCTTAGAAACACTAGGGTTTGTGAGTGAGCCTTAGGTAAAACTCATTGTAAAGGTTTGGGATAGTCTTGAAATCCCTTGTATCACTATTGTAGTTAGTGGAACCCCAAAGAGGTCTTTAGGAGAGTGGACGTAGGACAAGTTGGGTCCGAATCACTATAAATCCTTGTGTGTTCATTCTACTTCATCTCCTTTCTCTTTAAAATTTTTAATTCCGCACAAATTCACCCCCCTCTTGGTATTTCAGTTCATAAGGTAGATTGTTCTTCACATTTGTTCATATGGTAGATTGTTCGTATTTGTTCATAATAATTGTTATATTGGATATTCTAAATTCGTCATCGATGAAATGACTCTATTTCTATTTCTCTTATATTGTGTATTACTCATTATTTATTACTATTTTTCTATATTATTTAAAAATTTATATAAAAAATGATATTAGAAGTTATATATACTAGTTAAAAAAAACACAATTCCATTTTTTTTGGCAACTGCCCCAACTAACATGCTTACTTCTTTGGTAGGGGTGGTTTCAATTATTCCTACATAACTTTGTTGGCGCCAAATTTTGGTACTTGTTGGCGCCAGATTTTGGTACCAATATATCATAAGACGAAACAAACCGCCCCAACATAATTTTCATAACGAAGTAACAAAGTTATATGGTGAAATGCAGTGGCAGTTTAAACCTCCTTATATTTATTTCTTAAGGCGGGATTATTTGTCACTATTTAACCGCCCCTATGACTGACCCTACCCCTACGCACTTTAAAACCGCCTTTACATTGTAATGGCGTTGTAAACAATGGCAGAGTAGGGGCGGTTCTTGAAACGCCCCAAGCAATTATAAGGGCGGTTCCCATTTCACCGCTCTTATTACCCACTTTTGGTGTAGTGTTCTTTTTCACTTCCAGAATCCAACTTCAACTTAACTTCAAGTCCTAATTTTTTTAAGGTGTCGCAGTCATCTGATATTCCTCCAAGAATTAATACTCACCTTAATTATTTTCACTCTTCTTTTAATTTTTTAAAACACCATACTCCTAGTCCTAACCAACCATCACCATTTAATTCATTTTCCCCTTTTATACCTTTTGCTACTTTAAATCATTTTTAATCAACTCCCCCTATTTTACCCAAAGAACCCGAAATATCCAAGCCATAAACACCTTCATGTCCTCCAATTACCACCTCTTTTACATCTCCTTTAGATTTCCATATATCAAACATTCAGTCTCCCCCTTCAAACCGAAAACCCAGAGCTGTCACCTCCTAACCTTCACCATCAAACCCAAACATCCCAACTAATCAAAACACCTTACCCATTCTCTTCTCCTTCAACCAACATTGGTAAAGTTTTGAACTTTAACTTTTGAAAACTTAAATCAAGGAAAAAATAAAGAAACCCAAGGCTTGGAAAGTACTTTTTCTTTCCTTTTCAAAACAACGCAAGAGAAGACTTTCCTTCATCAAGAACTAGTTCCACCACCATCAACTCCCATGTGTTTGATGCTGTTGTCATCTCCATTTCACCATTCGGCCAAAGCAAAAAGCGAACCTATTCGTGTCTACATTAAAAAAAGAATCCGAAAGAGTCTTCTCCCAAGTAAGCTTCCCCCTTACTTTTAGGTTGCATGTAATGGGTGTTTGGTGGATTTTGAATTTTTGAGACATTTGGTGGTGATAATTTTTGATATGTGTATGTTGGGTGCAATTTTATTGTACTATGCTTCAGATGTTATAGCTCCTAATTTTAAATTTCAAGCTAACATGGGCCACTATTAGACCTGGCCACGGGCCGGTTTTGCCCCGAAACCGAACCGTTAGAAACTGGACCGAAACCGTATTAACTGTTCTGGTTCTAGTACCGGAACCGTCTTAAAACGGTTCGGTCTCGGTTCCTACTTTAGTAGAACCGAAACCGAAACCGAAACTAGAACCGTAGGTTTTGAATCATATTTATGTATATATATATTAATATTCGGTCTAAATGATAGTATTAATTAATTTAATTACATAAAAAATTTTCATATCCATATGATATATGTAAACTATATAACATAATATAATATTATTGATGTACAAACTTTTTATTCGTTATTATTTATTTTTTTATATCAAGGAATATTTTAAATTTATTTTAAAATATAAGTTAATTTTAATTATTAAGTTCTTAAAAAACTTTTATAAATTAATACATTATTTACATATCTAATTTTTATGTTTTATATTAGAATCAAAACATTAAATAATAAAAAATTGAAACCGTGAAAAATCAGAACCGAACCCTTCTTAAAAGGTTCGATCCCTGTTCCACCACTCTTTGAAACCGGAACCGACGGTTCTTGAACCGAAACCATCGGTTCCTGAACCGTGGCCAGGTCTAGCCACTATCTTGCCATTTTTGGCATTTTGTGAAGTTAAGACATTGTGTGTTTCTCTTTTATTTTGATTCAGCTTAAAGATTTTTCCTGCATATATATTTCGGCCATTTGGTTGCTTTATGTATAATTTAATGATAATGGCCATGTAAAACCAAACACTCATATGCATTGGTTCCATGATTCACATTTCCCTTCTACTCGGCAATTTCGTGCTTAGGAAGATGTATTGTATTTTCGTTTTACCAATTTGGTACAGGGAAGTCAAGGATTGACCCAACTGGCGCTTGATTTTTCATTAATTTTCTTGGACTCTAGACTCAAATATAAGTTATCCACTGTCTTTTGCCTATCATTTGGCTGCTATGACATCCATGAGGTCTTGAATGACCATTGAATCTCTGCCCTAGTCTCACTTGGCCAATAATGATGATTTTTAACCTTGTGTTCATGCTCTTTTGCTTGCTAACTTCAGTCTGTGCTATCTTGATGAGTTTCTTGGTGCATTTGTCATTTTCCTGCTGTTTTGAACTCACAAGTACATTTAGTAAATGACCTTGAACCATTTAAACCTCTCTATCCAAATTGTCAATGTTCTCTTAACCATTTAATATCATTGCTACCACTTGCTCATCAATGTTACACTACAAGCTGTTGTGGCCTGACCAGGCCCTACATATTTCATATTTGATTTATTTGAAATGTTTTATAGTGCCTTAACTTTGTGCTTGTTATCTGAGCTTGCTTTAGTGTCATAGTTGGCCCCTTGGCCAAATTGAATTTATTTATATTTTATGACATGCCATTTTGCACACAATTTGGTATTTCAGACCTGGACATTTCAAGAAGTTAAACCAATTTTGTAACATACTTCTTTTCCTTGGTTTTCGAAGCTTCCCTAGCCTATTCCTGAATTGCATTGATCATGATAACTTTACTCTTTTTTTTTGTTAAACTGGCCATATATTATTATTTTTCACATCCTGGAGTACCTAGGCCAAGACATATGCCTTTATTTTATGTAGCCCCATATGGTATTATAGCTTTGTCTCGGCCATTAAGAAATCTCACATTTGTTATGTTCCTGTAATCTCTAAAAAAATGACATACTTGGCAATGGTATAACAGACTATATAAAATTTAACAAACGTATTATTTTTTATATATATATCTTGTATGCCTGCTTGTCATTTTCTTGTGCAACATGTAGCTTTCTCAATTAAATTATAGTCACAATACTGAGAATTACATCTGGCACTAAATTTCATTACATATTCTATGCATTCTCTAGATACTTTCAGGACTTCAAGACATCTAAGTTAGGGAGCATGCATTTTTCAAACATTCCTATACTCCCTATATAACGATTGATTTTGCATTTCAAAATCCACGTTACCTAGTAATTAAAACCTTGACTTCTAAAATGCTATAAGGTAGTGACAAACGGTATTTATGCTTGTTTGTATTTGTCTTTGCTTTTACCAGCATTTATCTTCTATGGCTTACATCTAGCTTAAAATATGTAAAATATCATGCTCTTTATGTAAAACATAAGCACAACTGCTTTTACCTCTAGTGTAGACTTTGCCATGACTAAACCAACAGAAGCTTCGGGAAGTGCTGAATGTGAGTCACTAAAAGTTGTTGGCTCCTCTAGCTTTCCTAAAAAGTCAGATATGGATGACCTTGAGGTATCTGATCCCCATTTTATTTTAAAAAACTTCCTTTACACTCTAATGATTTGCATTTCTAATTTTTGAGTCTCAATCTGAAGGATATGAAGCTCTGTGTGCTACGGTTATAAAGGCCGAGGACTTACCACCTCACCTTGAATTCTCATAAGTACTCAAACTTTCTTTGAACCTTGATCTCTAGATTTTACTGCTACTTTTAACATAAAATTAATGTTTCCTTACAGGGTTCAAGATGGTAGGTGTAATGTGAACAGCACTAATGGTGAGCCTGTCGTAATTGGCTCTGTTTACCCTGTTGACCAAGGCAACCCTACCTTGACATGGGGTGGAGCAGAATCTGCCTCCACTTTTCCTGTCAAGCAACCACTTACTACTACTCCTCCATCTTTAAAACCATGGCCTAAGATTATGGACCTATGGGTTAAGTGGGTAAATAGGTTGAAGCCAAAATTCTCCTCAGATTGGGTGCGCTTGGGTATTTTACAATTGATTGTCATATCCCAAAGGGAGCTGGTGTATCAACCTAATCTCCTCGAAGGGGCTTTAAAGTTCTGGTGCCCTTCCAGCAACTGTTTTTTATTCCCATGGGGTACTGCTTCTATAAGTCTTAAGGATGTATTCTATTTTACAGGACTTCTTGTTCTCAGTCCAGACATGTTGCCTCTAATTGAAGAACTTCCTGACCCATTTCCCCGCCTCCAACTGTCCTCCACTTCCTATTCTTCTTACTCCGCGGTTATTAATGCTTATGCAGAGAGACAAAAAGAGGTGAACAAAGAAGAATATGTAATATTTCTCTGGGTCTTGGTTAACTGATATGTATTTTGTCCTTGATATGTATTTTGTCCTTCTAACAACAAGCCCAGTGTTGAGTTCCTCTCTTTATGTAAAGAATTGGTAAATGGTAACTTTCTCACCTTAGGCTCTGTCTTCCTTGGATTTATTTATCATAACTTGAGGTAGGGATTGAAAAAATAGCCATTGTCTTACATCACCATTTTAGTTTGGTTTGTGCAACTCTAGTTGTTTGCTTATTTTCTAGAGTTAAGGGATGAGAACTCAATTGCTTCTATGGCTGATAACTATCTAGGTACTCAGTTTGTTGCTCACCGGTGTTGCAAATTTTCTAAGGAGGTTTTCTCTATCTTGCTTACATTGCCCTCTAGAAGTTCGAGCCAGCTAGATGATTTTGAGCATGCAATCTACGCCCCAGCATGGCTACATCACCTCTCTACAGGATTTCTATTAGAAATCCATTATAAGCTAATGTTGGCTTACACTAGATGCCGAGTATTTATTATTGGAAGAAGCAGATCTTTTATTCATTCACATACCTACAACCCTCTAGCCTTTAAACTTTATACTCCTTTCCTTTGGAGCAGACAACTTGGCTTAAATATGATCACTCCCCTGGTTAGAGAGCGGGCCCCTATTTACTACCTTCTTGGGACAGCTTTTGATCCATTACTCTTGGATAAGAAGATCTTAAAAAAATTACAAGACTTGTATCTGACCCTTTGCTGCCATCTCTCTATTACTTCTTCTAATGATCTCTCACAATATGAGACATGGTGGGCTGAGAGTTTTACAACTCTTCTTCCTAATTCTCATGATGCTTTAATTGCGGGTATGTTTTATTGTTCCCTACTCTTCTCTTTTTCTTGTCCTGTTCTTTTGACTTTATTGTCTCTTTTTATTATTTGATTTTGCAAGGTTTATTATTACCCGAGTTGTAAAAGCTTCAGCACTGGCTTCCACTCTTAAACCACAAACTAAGGAGAAGAATAAGTATAGCACTTATGCTTTTAAAAGAAAAGCTTCACCTTTAGTAGCCTCCCAAGCTAAGAAAGGGAAAACTCCTATATCTACCAAGACTTCCGTGCCCATGCTACACGAAAATCTCAATGTATTCGGTCTATGTCTAAAGTTTCCCAAAAGATCGAAGTAATGATGGACATGAGCGATATGGAAGAAGAAGCTGAAAACAAAGGTTACACATTCCCCATTATGCTTTATTTTCCTTTTTTACTTTTCTTCCCTTTCCTTATCCTCTTCATTTTGTAGATCCTTTCGTAGAGGAAGTTGATGAAAGTGGAGAGGCAGAGGTTAATCCTCCCAGTTAAGGTGATTCCTCAACTACCGAAATGTACCTTTCATTCTCTTCAACCTTTTTGAAGTTTCTTGTCACTTGAAGCCTAAATATCACTTTTACTTTTTAGACTTTACCTCCAGCCAAACACTAGCCAAGGAGCCATCTCTTGATCCTCCTATCACCCAAGCAGAAATAGAAGTAGAGGTATATACATGCAAGCTATTCATTTATTACATGTATGCCTATACTTATCTTACCTTATAATTACTGCTCATTTTGAAGCAGGAGGAGGATTGGACTATAAGAGAAAGTACCACATCTTCACGACCTTAGTGGGCTATTTGGCGGTCTTATTACTTCATCTATTTCTGTTTCTGTTTCCAAAGTTGATGCCGCTGAAGTAGCCCGATACAAGGTTTCCTTATAACAGCTGCTCACCCAAGAGCTTTCCTCCCTCAATGATGTCCAGAAGAGTTCCATAATGGCCATGCTTTCATATTTGAACCGGGCATGTCCATTGTTTGCTCTCAATGTTCTGGTTAGCAAAGTAGAACATGTATTGAAATCTTCTGAACAATCCATTGTGAATCAAGTTGGGGCTGCTCGTAAGCTTAGTGGGGTTCAAAAGAAGAAAGAAATATATGATACTAGGCACCTTCAGGTTCAAGTACACAGCAATACCATGGGATCTATAAAGGCTAGAAAAGAACAAGTTGAACTAAGAATTCAAGAATGCAAGTCTCTTCTTGAAAAACTTGAAGTTGAGTAGACTACTCTTAATACTGAAGGTCGTCTCATCTCTAAGGAATGGAAGTCTATATTGGCAAAAGTCGATAAGCTGCGTGAAAGCTTTGTATCTCAAGTTGAAGAAATTCCAAGTTAGAGACAACAGGAATAACAGGCTCGGGATGAGCAAATGGAGTGCATCCAGTCCTGTGGAGAAATTAGAGCTTTTGACTTTGACTGGATCAAAGTTGATTGACTGGTCTTCTTCTTTTCTTGTGGTAGGTTTGATCTAAATATTTCTTTTGCATGAATTCATGGTATTCCACCTGATGTTAGTACTTATTTTACCTACTTTATGCTCGGCGGTACATTCTAAGCTTGAACCTTTTCGGATTTGATATTTGTATTAGCAGCTTTTCATTCATTTTTTTTTACAAAATTATGAAAAGATGGCCAACGAAGGCCTATCTTATTTTATTATTTCACTGGCTCAAAGCCAATTATTACATAGCCACTTCTTTCATATGTAACAGCAAGAAATTAAAATTAAAAGAAATGGCCTTTATGGCCCTCAGGCATACCCTTGCATTTGCATCCCATGTACCTCCTAAAAAGTAGGAAGGTACTTTTTCAAATATTTTCTGTTAATGAATCTTTTGTGAGGCTCCCCCTCTAAGCTTGATAACTAGTAGGAATTCCTTTTTAATATTCTATTAATTTTGAATGGTCCCTCTCAGCTGGGAGAATATTTACCCTGTCCTCTGTCCTTTATACCCAGAGGAAGAATTACTTTCCAAACAACATCGCCTTCTTGGAATGTCTTAGTTCTCATTCGCTTATTGTAAGATCTTGCAACCCTTTTCTTTTACACTATCATCTTGGTTAGTGCTTCAAGCCTCAAATATTCTACATCTTCTAATTCTGCCATCATAGCCTCTATGTATTCATCTAGTGTTAAACCATGTTGCTTGGCTATCCTTAACGACGGTACTACCACTTCCATCGGAATTATAGCATCATGCCCAAAAGTTAAGGTGTAAGGACTGGTTTTGGTGGTGTTTCTTTTAGAGGTTCGATATGCCCAAAGAGTCTCAGAAAGAATATTATGCCAGTCCCGTGGATTATCTTCAAGCATCTACTTCACAATTTGAATGATAACCTTATTGGATGCTTCGATTTGACCGTTTGCTTAGGCATAGTGTGGAGTTGATGTTAACAGCTTGATCCCAAAATCCTCGGCAAAGTCTTTAATCTCCTGACCTGTAAACATTGTTCCTTTGTCTGTGGTTATCGTTTCATGAATGCCAAACTGATGTATTATTTCCTCTTTAATAAAGGTAATGACATCCTTCTGCTCCACTTTTGTCATTGGCCAGGCAAAAACCCACTTTGTAAAGTAATCCGTAGACACCAAAATAAAACTGTAACCCTTTAATGAGGCTGGATGAATTTTCCCAATTATGTCCATGGCTCATCTGTGAAATGGCCAATATTTTTTGACTGAATGGAGTTCTGAAGCAGGTATTTTTTACAAATTGCCATATTTTTGGCATTGTTTACAACTTTTAGTGTAGGCTATGCAATCCTTTAGGATGGTCGGCCAAAAGTTGCCGTGTCTTCTAATGATCCACCTCATTTTGACACTTGATTGGTGTGCTCCACATACTCTGCCATGCACCTGTTTCATGGTTTCCATTACTTCTGGAAAAGCCAGGCAACGCAACAGAATACCATTTGCCCCTTTTCTATAGAGTTCTCCTTCCATCAATGCATAGTTCAGGGCTCTCACTCTAACTTTTTAGGGAACTCTAGTAGCTGGATTTTGCCGATACCTTTTGATTTCGGCCCTCCAATCTCCAACAAGGTTCATATCATCATTGAACACATCCACTTGAATCCCTCTGTACATAATAGAAGGATGAAACTTTTTCTGCACCATAATTAACTTTTGAACTATTTCCTTAGACATCATCAAACCCGAGGCTATCTAGGAGAGTTTGTTAGATTCTCAATTGGACTCACAAGGTAAGTGGACAAAATTAACATCATTAAAAGAATTAATTAATTGAATGCAGCGGTATAGTAAGGGGAGGGGGATAAATAACAACATTTGTACTCACTGGCCACTTGTCTCAATACCAACTGAGAGTTGCCCATGATGGTGAATTCTTTTGCCCTTAGGTCCTGTAAAATTTCGAGTCAAATGACAAGGGCCTCGTACTCCACCTAATTATTGGTACATGCAAAATCCAGATTGAAAAGACGAAGAAGTGTTTATTTTAGAAGGAGATGTTATTACGATGCCGGCTCCAGCTGATTTTTCAGTGCTGGAACCATCAAATTTTAGCATCTAAGGTTAAACTTCTACACTGCATGATGTAACCTCTTGTTCTATATCATAAACACTTACACAAAGGTGGTCAGCCAAGAAATCGACCAGCAATTGGCCTTTTACCAATTTTTGTGGAAAATAAAACAAATGAAAATCAACAAGAGTGAGAAGCCATTTTCTCATAATCCTAGATAACATAAGTTTATTAATCATGTATTTCATTAAATTGGTTTACGAGACCACGAAAACTCTATTTCTTAACAGATAATGCCACAATTTAGTGCAAGCAAAATATAGAGCGAGACATAATTTATTAATGGGTAAGTATTTTACCTTTGTTGGAGTGAGAGTGTGGCTCAAATAATATATTTCTTGTTCATACCCGACATCATTGCTCTGGGCGAGTAAACAGCCAATAGATCCTTCTACGACAGAAATATACAGTTTAAGGGGAACCCTATCTCTGAGTGGCATCAAGACAGGTCGTTTGATAAGATATTCCTTGATTTTTTGAAAAGCTTCTTCGTGTCTAGGCTCCCATTTGAATTCATCGGTCTGTTTCAGCCTTAGCAAGTCCGAGAACTCTTTAATTTTACCTGCGAGATTAGATAGAAATCTCCTCACATAATTTACTTGTCCAAGGAACCTTTATAACTCGATCTTTGTTTGGGGAGGTTTGGCATCCAAGATAGCCTTTGTTTTGTTCTGGTCTACTTCTACCCCATGTTGATGAAACAAAAAGCCAAGGAAATTTGCAGCCTTCACCTCAAATGCACATTTCATGGGGTTGAGTTTCAGCTTATGATTTCTCATCCTCACAAAAGCTTTTTTGAGATGCTGGAAATGGTCTCCGGCTAACTTTGACTTCACAACTATATCATCGATATATACTTCCATTGTCTTTCCTAGGAGATAATGAAAAATCACGTTCATGGCCCTTTGACATGTTGCACTTGCATTTTTAAAACCGAATGCCATAACAACCCATTCGAATGTCCCAATGGACCCACGACAATCAAAGGCTGTCTTTGAAATGTCTTCCTCTACAATTAAAATTCGTTTATATTCAACAAAGCAATCCATAAAAGATAATAACGAATGTTTAGCAGTGGCAACAATCAGTGTATCCGCTATATGCATAACTGACTAGGCCCCCAAGTGCACGAGTGTCGCCAAGTAGAAAGAGGTAAGTTCGAGTATCATTTTCCCAATGGAGTTGGCAATTTGAATATTAATTACACAATCCACAATTAATTATTCAAGCAATTGAATAGATTATAGAGCGAACAAACTAAAGTAATAACAATTAAGCATAAGTAAAGCAAACAACCTAACTCAATTTCACTAAACAAACAAGTAATTAAAAACAAGGCAAAATGCAATTTCAACAATTTGAAAATACAATCAATAATTAAAACACTCTAGAATAAAGATCCATCTAATCCACCAATAGTCATACTATGAAATTAGAAGCCAATGATTATCCAGACTCTCTCAAACAAAAGGATGGAGGGGGTACTAGTAGCTTAAGCCTATCTCTAGGTCATAAACCATGAATCATATGATGCAAGAACAAGCTCTCACTGGATCTACACACCAAACAATCCTATTCAAACAATATTCACCCCTTTTCCCCTACTAATGTCTATGGAAGCTCTCACCACCAAACCACACTAATATCCCTATATGCAT
>CANYLF011733349.1:0-20248 GCA_948193215.1 Bocquillonia castaneifolia | reverse complement strand
ATAGATTACCTTCTTGTATTTTTCAGGATTGTAACCTCATGTCTTAAAGTCGTAGCCTTCAGTGTGCGAAAGCTTTAAGTTCATGAGTTCTTTTGTCACTCCTTGTGGCATTAATAAAACTTTGATTTACCAAAAAAAAATTTAATTCTGATTTAACAACGGTTGAATTTTAATTCTTGACCGTTTATATTTTTGGATCAACAATGGTACTGATTTTTAAAATCTTGATTTACTATGCTTTAGGTTCTATATATTATACTCCTTTATTTGTAGGAAGCTAGAGTATATTAAAAGAAACAACACAATTCACTCTTTTCTATCTGATATCAACACCACAAGATTCATATTGTTTATTCTTCATTTGGTTGTTGAAAAATAAGAAAAGCGTTAAATGTGAATGATTTATCTGCTCCCTTGATCTCACAAGAGCTTGCGGTTAATTGATTACATTTTCTGCTGACGAACGTATGCCTTACTAAGTTTTTTTCTAAAAAAACTTTTTGTTAAAAAAATGAAAGGGCTTTTGATGTTTATCTCTTTCAAGTGATAGGCATAGATTTTTTTTTTCTTTTAGAGATTAGTTAAGTTATAGAATTAAAAAGTCATATTTTAAACTTATAATATATTTATTATTTTGATGGTTTACCATTATGATTTCAAGAGCAATTTTACAAATTAGATTACATATATTAGCAAAACAAAACTTAAACCCAAGATCAACCATCAATGGTGTATTTTGAAGGCTTTCCGACTGGTTGGAGAGCTCATGATCTTCGTGGTGTTTTCATTCGTTACGATGCGCATGGCTTGATCAATCTTTCTACTAAACATAACAAAAGGAATCTGAATTTTAGTTTCATCAGGATTCATCAAGAACTCGGCATCTTTTCTGTAATCTCAAGGGTTAACCGCATTACAGTTGGAACATTCAAAGTCAGGACATTTATTGCTTGCTTCCTAAACAAACCTAACCCTATACCTAAACATGTTACCAAACCCGATCCTCTACCTTACAAGCGACCTGTTATCCCTACCTTGTGTGACAAAAGGTGTTATGCTGATGTGACTATGTTGGGCTCAGTTCAATCTCTAGTGGCCAGAATTCCAAGCAAGTTGTTGTCCCTAACTTCTTTTTTCTAAGCGTTTGTCCCCCTCCATCCTGGTCTGGTCTCTCGTGTGTTTTGGTTTTTCGGGATATCAATAAAACTCCCATCTTTGAGAGCCATTATTTCTGAACATGGTTTTTCTTTCAATAAGCTCTCTCCCTTAGGGGCAACAGGGTTCTTATAACTTTTAACTCGAAAGAGGAGATGGAAATTTTGATGAAGAAAGATAGTTGTTTTCTTACTGATACGTTTCAGGAGTTTTTATTTTTAGAAGAATGCCCTATCCCTATCGAGAGATTGTCTTGGGTAGACTTCTTTGTTATCCCTCCTAAACACATGTCTTCTAAGTTTGTGGAGTTCATGGCATTAAAATTTAGCACAGTGGTTGGCTTTCATGAAGACTTCATTTCATTTGAACAGATTGGATATTGTTTCGTAACTGATCTCGATCTCCGGCAGCCCTCTTCAAGGTCGATACAATTTAACTGTTGGCACGAAAACTTTTCTCATCCATGTTTTTGAATCAAGCTCCCCTTTTCATTTTGAAACCCACTCTTTCACAGCTGAATCTGATGGTGATGATGATTTAGTTGAAGATGACAATGTTTCTTTACATGATAAAATTTCTGACAATCCAGAAGTTCAATGTATAGCTTCCTCTCCTCCAATAACACAAATTGTTAACATTCTTGAGAACCCAACATCTGTTGATAATGCTAATATTCTTGTATGTTATGTCAATTCATCAAGAGCTAGAAGAAAGACAGGAACGTTTTGCCAAAGAGCGTTCTCAGGTCATCAATTGCTATTGTGAGTAACCTTGGCTCAAGTTTGAGTACATATATTCACAATTACAATAATCATCTTCTCTTGAAGGATTACACTCCTCCATCCATTAGCCAAGGTGAAGCTGCAGAAACATGGAAATCGGGACACAATATCGACTTGTTTATTCCAAAAACTAAAGATAATACTACTGGTCATGTAACATCCTTATACATAAATACATGTATTAGTATTTAATTAGCATCATTAGAAATTAATTATTATCATTAATGTGGTTAATTTGTGTTAATTATGCATCATTAATCATAATCATGTGTAGGAGGGGTATATGTGTTGATAATATTAGTTTGGAGGTTGTTTTTGGAGTAGAGATAGTGTTTGGGGCGGATTTGAAAATTTTCTTCATTTTTCGTTAAAAAGACAAAGTTACTTTTAATTAACCAATTAGAAAATTTTAAAATATAATAATAAAACAAAAATGGTTTTAAGGGGGATAAGTATGTCTTATGGTGGGAGAGTTAGTGGGAAGTGTAGAAAAAGTTAAAGAAAGGGAGAAAAAAAGAAGAGGGAGTTTAAGGAAAAAAAAAATAAGAAGAGGAAGAGGAAGTTTTAAGGGAATTGTTATTAATTGGTAAGTTTTTTTTAATTAATTGTTGTTATTTTCTTTTAATTGGTTTAGTTATTAAGTTTTATGGTAAGAGTTTGGTTAGGAGGTGTGTTTAATGTTTAGTTTTGAGCTTTCTATGGTTGGAAGAGTTCTCTAAGGGGGGGTGTTATAGTTTCTTAAGTGGAGTATATTTATTAAATAAGTATTTTGATGATTTTTGATGATTTTTGATGATTTTGGATGATATAATTATGTATTGAATGCTTGATTTGGTTTATAGGAGGAGAAAATTTGAATAGGGAGATTGGAAGTTCTTCACAAGCTTTAAACAAAGGAAAGGAAGTGTAATTTTGTAAGTAAATAGCTTTTAATACTAATTATATGATTTAATTGTGTGTTTTGGTTGATTTGATAAATTTCTATATTGATTTTAATGATGGGTTGAATAAAATTATTGTTATGATTGAAGAATGGGAATTGATTGAATGGTAGTAAAATTATTTGTGAATGAATGTGATTTGTTATGGTTATATAAGGGAATGGATAGTTGTGATGGAATTGTGGAGAAAAGGGTTGGATTGAGATGGAATTGATTGTGATTGTTGGATTAATTGTTGAGATGAAATGATTGTTGAATTGTTTGTTAGCTTGATTGTTTATGTTTGGCTTGGTGATGAGCTCAATTGTCTAAGTGTGTGGTTAGGATTTGGTAACCCAAGTGTTAAGAATGAAATTATGAATTGTGATAAAACCCCTAGAAAAGTGAGAATGGGAAATGAAATGAATGATGTTAAACCCCTAGAAAAGTGAAGAGGGAAAATTGACTAATTTGTGAATGGGCAAAAAGAGGTTGCACCAATGAGAAAGATTTGCAAATGGAAAAGATGAGAATTGAATGATTTGATAGGGTTACCTTTCCTTTAACCATTCATTTAGATGATTTATCTAATTATCAAGGTTGATTGTAATTGGTAATTGGTAATGTGTGTGTGTTGTGATTGAAGATGTTGTGGATGCTTTAATTGATTTGATGAGGCAATATATATCCCTTTTATGTTGTGTTGATTGGAATTGGATTTGTGTTGTTTGGAATTGGAAGTGCTATGTGTGTGTTGGGTTAGTATTAGTAGTTATTTATTTACTGAGTTGCCAGCTTACTCCTTGGCATTATTTTTTCTCAATTTGTTGATATTGATAGCTTGTTACTACTAGAAGTCCACGTGCATTGCTATAGAAGTGTCAGGTTGGCCAGTGGATCACGTTCATAACTGATGCATTTGGATTTACATGTTATAAGTATATAAACAGTTTTGAGTGGATAACTATAAATGTGAATTGAGTTGATGTTCATAGAATTGTATAATTTATGTATTTATGTGAATTCTAGTTGTAAATGATATGTTTGATTTTGTTCTTCATATATCAGAAAGCTTGTTATATGTTTATGTTGATTTCGAGCCTGTGGAGTCTGTTTTTACAGTGAGGAGTTGAAAATCCTGCTTTAGAACTGTGAATTTTGGTCAAAATTTTTGTTTTGTAATTTTTACCTTAACAACAATCGTACTGTTCATAATGATCATTGCTGTTTAACAACGAGTTCGTTGTTATTTTGTGTTTCGTTCGTGGGATTCTCAGGATCTTTGGACGATTTTGGTGCTTTTTCATAACGATCGTTGTGAAAAACACTTGGCTGTTTTTCAAGGTCTTTTATCTTTTTTTATGTCTTTTAACTTCTTATTTTGGAATTGTCGAGGGGCTTGGCAAGCTCATCTAAGTATTCTTTTATTCGTTCTCTATTTTCCTTACATGATTTATCACTGTTTGCTTTTGTGGAGTCTAAGCGGGAAATAGTGGATAGTTTTGTTGTTCATAATTTTTGGAGTCATTCAGATTTCGGTTTTCTTTATGTACCATCTATTAGCTCTCCAAGGGGCATCCTGGTTTCTTGGAACTCAAGTTTGCTACAATGCTCTTTAGTCTTTTCAGGCCATAGATGGATTCTCATTAAGGTTTCTGGTAGAAACATTAATATTTCTCTTCTTATTATATATGCCCCTAATGAAGCAGAGGAGAGAACTTTGCTTTTTACTGATTTGCTTTCAGCTTTTTTGAGTGTTGATAATCTCATTATGATTGGTGACTTTAATGAGGTTTTAATTTCTTCAGAAAGGTCTAATGAGCTCTTTTCTTCATATATGCTAGAGTTTCAATCTTTTGTTAATTCTGCTGAATTTTTAGAATTTCCTTTGTATTGTAAAACTTTTACTTAGCACAATGTGAATGTTTATTTGAGGATAGATAGATGCTTTATCTCTTCTGAGCTTGGTGTGGCTTGGCCTTATCAATCTAGGCTAAAATTGACTCTTCTTAGTGATCGTAATACTTATTTCTTCCATAGGACAGCCTCATCTCATTTTTGCAACAACAGAATTTCTATTTTGGAAGATAAGTTTGGAACTCACATTGATCTAGTGCATATTAGATCATTTATTCATCAGTTCTATTTTTATTTGTTCAAGGAAAAGCCTAAGGTACATTTTGACTTGAGGTCTTTTGTTTTCATTTGGTTTCAGATTTTGCAAATGCTTCTTTGGTTTTAGGTTTATCTGAGGAAAAAATTTGGTCAACTATAGCTTGTTGTGGTACTAATATGCCCTCGAGTCCCGATGGCTTTAACTTCTTTTTCTATAGTCGGGCTTGGAATTTTATAAAGCATAAGATTTTTGAGATTCTTCATCATCTGGAGTCCTTTGGCTCCATTCCAGATGACATCAAAACTTCTTTCACGGTTTTAATTCCAAAGGTAGCGGGCTCTTCAGCAATAACAAAACTTTAGACCCATTAGCCTCATCCATGGTATTTACAAGATAGTCTCCAAGTTGCTCTCTCTTAGGCTCAAGAAAATTCTTCCTGATATTATTTTGGACTCACAATTTCCTTTTGTCAGGGGCCAAAGCATTCATGAATGTTCCTTTACAGAATTAGAAGTGGTTTACCATGTTCACCACTCTAGGGAACTAACTTTTCTCCTTATGTTAGATTTCCATAAGGCATTTGATTCAGTTTCCTGGGACTTCATGTTACAGGTTATGGAGGGGATGGGATTTTCTAAGACTTGGAGGAAATAGATGTACAACTGATGGGTAGGTTCAACCACTTCGATCCTCATAAATGGATCCCCTTCCAAGCCGATCCCTTTATAAAAAGGTGTGAAGAAAGGTGACCCAATGTTGCCCTTCCTTTTTGTAATCGCTGTAGAAGGTTTGAAGCAAATCCTAAATAAGGCTATTTCTATGGACTTGCTAAAGGGTTTTCAGTTTCATGATGCTTCTCCTCCTCTTTTAGTTCTTCAGTTCACTTATGATAAACTTTGTTTCTTACCTGCTGATGAGGTAATTTTTACTAATTTTGTGTGAGTTCTTCGATGTTTTGAGTTGATTTCAGGTCTCAAAATAAACCACTACAAGAGTTCTCTTATTAGAATTGGAGTGCTAGAATCCTACACCAACCATTGTGCTTCTTTGTTAAATTGTCAGATTAAGAAATTGCCGGTTTGTTATCTCAAAGTGCCTTTGTCTTGTAAGACTCTCAACCTTCATGACTAGAATCCACTAGTTAGTAAGTTTATCTCCAAATTAGCATTGTGTAAAGGTACCTCTCTATCATATGCATGCCACCTTTTCTTGATTAAATCAATTTTATCTAGCATGCCTATCTACTGGTTATCTCTTTTCTAAATGCCTTCTTCTATGGTTGCTAAGCTTGAAGGGTATATGAGGAATTTCCTTTGGAAGGGCAATCCCACAGGACGCTCTCTTTGTAAGGTTTTATGGGTTCAGATTTGTCTTCTTATTGACTTTAGTGGTCTTGGTATTTGTCCTCTAGGTTTGAGAAATGCACGTTTTTTTTATTCAAATCGTCTGGAAGTTAAGATTTGATGATAACTCCTCTCTTTGGTCTGTGATATCTTCTTTTTGCTCTAGCGTTAACTCATGGGATTGTCTTCTTTGTGGGAACAACAATATGTAGTCTCCAATGTGGAGCTGTATGAAAAAGATTGTATCCAAAATCAAGAATACTAGAACTTCTTTTATATAACATTTCCTTTGATATAGGAGATGACAACAAAGCTAGATTCTGGCCAGATTCTTGGCATGGTAACTACTCTTTGTCTTTGGACTTTCCTGTGTGCTTTTTGCTTTGGTAGGATATACATATATCATGGTTAGACAAGGGCCTTCCACTCTTCTGTCAAGCACTTGCTAGCCAACTTGGAATCGTTCATTATGTGTCTCAGCCATTGAATCCCTGCATGAGCTGAAAACTCATCTAGACGGTGTGTCCCTTTCAATTGGTACTGACACTATGCAATGGAAGCTTTCTTTTTCGGGTATGTTTACTGTCCAATCCTTTGTTGCTGCTCTTTGGACATCTCAGGTTTCTTCATCGACTTTGCCATTCTCAGTTTGTTGGAGATCTACTTCTCTGCCCTGGGTAAAATTCTTCAGTTTGACGGCTCTTCATGGTCGTTTACCAACTCGTGAATTTTTGTTGCATCGACACCTTCTCACTTTGGATCAAGCTGGTTGTGTATTCTGTGGAGAAACCGAATCACAATCTCATTTACTTCTACACTATACACATGCCAACAAGGTCTAGGGTTCCATGTTTCATTGGGCATGTGTGTCCTTTGTCATCCATTATACTTTTGTTGAGTTCTTAATACAATGGAGAGGATTGTTTCTTGGAAATATAAAAGCAGGATTTTTGCACTTCGTTGTGGTTATTTTCAGCTTGGGAAGTATGGAAGACTAGAAATCAGCTCATTTTTCAACATTCCATCACCATAAAGGATTTTCTTTATAAAGGCTTTTATTACTCCATGTATATGTTGAAATGTATATATCCCCATTTCTCTCTCTACGTATGCTGTAATCCGTTCCCCGGATAATTTTCCTTTTTAGCTCTTCTTGCTTGTAGTTTTTTTGGCCATCCCTCTTGACCTCTTTTAATAAAGTTCCTCTACTTATCAAGAAAACAATAAAATAAATTTTCTATAGAATATATTAATATTATTTAAAATATATCTAGCATGATAAATGAATTTAACCTAAATTTTCATAACCTATTAAATCTATCAACTGTATAATGTCTTCAATTTTCCTATTTTTTAATAAAACAATTATAAAGTAAAGCGCTTATTTTAACCATCTATAAAATGAAAACAAGCAATTCTTAAAGATGTTATTTATCAAAAAAAAAATCTCAAGGATGTTTATTTGGTTCAAGTTGAGCCTAACTGAATAGATTTTGCTTTTAACAAAATCAAATCGAAATGTATTTGAATCAAAATTGAACTATTATAGTCTAGTTTAGTTTGATTTTGAAGTTTAGATTCAGTCAATTTTATAGTTCAATTCAATTTTTCTTTTAATATCTAAAAGAAAAACCAATTGGATTTTTAAAAAAACAAAATTAATAATCAAACTTAATTGAAATTGACCAATTCGGTTCAAATTTTCAATTTGATTCTATTCTTGCACAAGATAGTTTTTGTTTTTGTTGATGTATTCATAGTTTTGGTTTTTTGTTGATGTATTCAATCACCTTCTTTATATTGAAACAAATAACATGGATAGTTATTTTATTAGTTTTTACATATATTAAATGTCAAGGTATCATTTTTTCGATCATTACAAGTTATCAATCAATTGACTAATTTTCTTATTAATAAATATATCCAAAAGTAGAAGAGCATAATATGAAACTCTAAGATAGTGTTTCATGTCCTAGAAGGCACAAAATAAACATTTTGGTGTTAAATATATTATAGATCAAAAAGTTGACGGTTGAAGGTATAGATCTATAAATTCTAAAATACGAGATACTTTTATTAAAAAAAATTATCAAATTTTAGGATAAATCATTTATTAAACCTATTATTTAGTATTCGTTTTTTAATGAATAGTGAATTTATTAAAACACAAAGAGTGGTTAAAACTCCTGGTCAATGTGGCTTCGCACATTAAAGGCTATACCACCGAGCAAGGAAAAAATACAACCTAAAAAAGAAGAAGTAAAAACTGAAGATAAACACCTATAAATGTTTGCCCCTGAATAGGGAAAAACTATACATGAAGCCTTGTAAACATTAGCAACATCCATGAAACCACAAAAGAGATATCTCTCTAAGTTTGGAGAAATATAGAGAACACCTCCTATTCTTGTTTTTCCACATAGCCCAAATCACATGATACCAAATAGCATTCCAAAGCCTTTTATGTTGCTGCCCCTACATAATAGAAAGACAAAGCAAGAAGAACTAATGGAGAGAATTAGGCATAATACGGGATAAACCTAATTGATTAAAAAACTAAATCCAAAGAGTCTAAGAATGAGGACAATGCAACAAGATGTGCTCCGCAGTTTCTTGTCTTCCCATGGAAACAGAACTGTCACCATGCAAGGGATTAATTCCACATCTTGAGTGGAAAGCAAAGGAAGCAATCCCTCAATGAAAGGCCAACCAAACAAAAACCTTCAATTTTGGGGGCACCTTAGCTTGCTAAATGAGTTTGAATGGAATAGAACTATGATGGACCTCATTAACCCGAAAGAACCATTTGAAAGACTTTGATATATATCCATCATTCGGACCTCTCCAAAGATAGATATCATTACTAGTGAGAGCTAAAGAAACCGAATCAGCTACAATAAGGTAGCAAGTTGGTTCCTCTCCCCAACACGGAATTGATGCTTCCATTGAAAGTCTCAATACCGAGAGTGCAGGTCATGGGAGGAGAGATGAGTATCTTAATGCGAAGAAAATGGGCCAGGGAATTGAACTTGAAAAGGACCAATTGAAGATAAATTATCAAACAAAAACGTCGTCTTACGCCTATCTTTGATCCAAACATAAATGTTAACAATAAAGAAATTCCAAAAAAAATCATTTCTAAAACAAGTTCCATAGATTCCTTTCCATAAATGAGAAGCATTAGAGCCTAAGTTTGTAGCAAAATCATAAAGGAGGTGAATCCTTGAAGAAGCTGAAATTACCTTGTTCCAAAGGCTGGAATTGTTAGAAGTCTTCAGCTTCCAAAGCCATTTAAGTAAAAGACTCTAATTCTTAGTTTACAAAGAGAGAAGGCCTAAGCCACCCACATCATACAAATCATGCACTTCCTTCCAAGACACATTGTAAAGCCCTCTAGCTAGACCATCACCTTTCTAAATAAAGTGAAGCATTAAACTATTTATTTTACGTTCTACAATTGTAGGCCTTGAGAATAAGGACATGTAATAATCAGTAAACTATGCAAAATCGATCTAATGAGCACAAGTCTTCCAGCTGGAGAATGTGAACTTCATTTCCATAGAGACGATATTGCTGAAACTTAGAAACAATGGGGTTCCACATTATGATCGAGATTGACCTTAGATTAAGAGGAAGGCCAAGTTAAGTTAAAAAAAATTCCCTACCTTACACCTAGTTTTAAAAGCTCCTAAACTAATGTCTTCCTCCAAAATATTGACACCAGAAATCAACCTCTTATGATAGTTACTCTTCAATACTGAAATTATTTTAAAGCACCTCAAAATGCATAGGAAGTTATCAAAACTCTGAAGATCATAAGGCATGAAGATAAGCATATCATCATCAAACTGATGAAGAGATAATGAGTCTCATTGCTAGAAAGAGAAAACCTCTAATAAGATCCACATCCATTAGCATAGAGAGTAAGCTATAAAGACTTTTAACTATCAAAACAAAGAGAAATTGGGAAAGGGGTTCTCCTTGCCTAAACCCTCTTTTCAATGAAAGGATCGATTGGAGAACCATTTACCAAGACCAAAATCTTGAAGCTAGCTAAGGTACTCAGAATCCAAGAATTTCATTTCTTTAGGAAATTAAGCCTTTGCATACATAATTCTTTATAAAAAAAAACCCCCAATCAATATTGTCAAACACCTTATGAAAATCAAGCTTAAGGCCAAAATTTGATCTTTTCTCTGCTTAGTAATGTGAATAATTTCCTTAGCAAAAAATGAACATTGATGAACACTCCTACCCTTAATAAAAGCATGCTGAGAGCTGGAAACCACACGTAGCAATAAAGGAGAAAGTTTATCCATAAGAGCTTTGGAAATGAGTTTGCACATGCCATTAATGAGACTAATTGGTCTATAGACTTTCAACATACAGGATCCCACCACCTTTGGAATAAGCACCATAAAAGAATAATTTAAATGAGCAGGAATTGAACCATTGGCATGAAAATCATAAAAAAAAAAAAGCCTCTAAATGTCATCTTTAATGACCCTCCAAGTTCTCTTGTAAAAGTAGAAATGAAACCCACCAGGGTAGGAGCTTTAGACTCATTACAAGATTGAAGGGCTGTATGAATCTCATCCAAGGAGAAATTAGCAATAAGAGAAGAAGCTAAGATAGGACTAAGGGCTTTAAAAGGAAAATGCTCAATAACATAAGAAATAGCAGTTGGCCAAATAAAGATTACTAAAAAAGGTAAATACTGCATACTGGACGTCTTGAGGTTCATGAACCAAAACTTCATCCTTGATCACAGCCCCAATAAAATTCCTCTAATAATGCAGAGAAGCCATGTAGTGAAAAAAATTTAAAGTTTCTACCCCCCCCACCCCATATTGAGATGCCAATTCAAATGAAATTTTTAGCCTCAAGGTTTTTATCACAAGTGTAAAGCATATATCTCAAGAAAGCAAAAGAATTAAGCTCACCATCCTTTAGAGTTCTAGTCTCCATTGCAATCTTTGAGTCAATCTGCCATTGAAGATCAGTAGCTTGGGAGGATAAGTTACCAAAAGAAGTTTTATTCCACTCCTTAAGCTTGGATCTCAAATTCTGAAGCTTTGCACAAAGAGAAGCATTCAAAAACTGATTCTAAAAATCACCCCAAAAAGCCCGAATCGGATTTAAGAAATCATCAAAAGTCCACCAAGCATTAATGGATCGAACGGCTTAGGCCCCCGGGCATAAGCATCCTTAGAAAGAAAAAAAAAGTAAAGGTACATGATCTGAGTGAGTTCTAGAGAGAACTTTGAGCTTAAAGGCAAGCCAAATTAAGTTGGCATTAGCTGAAATAAAACAACGATCAATTCTAGACATCGAATGAGAATTTTGCCTTGTAAAAGCATGCCCAATAATAGGAAGATCAAGCAATTCGACATGGTGAATAAAATTCTGAAAATCCATCATAGAAGTAGTAAACCCTGTAGCATTAAGATGCTCTACAGGATGCAAAATCTCATTAAAATCACTTGACAAAATAGCAATGCCCTCATAATGAACAATACTTGAGAGCTCCTCCAAAAGAAACAATCTTTCATGCATAGAATTGCTAGCACAAACAAGAATGAAGCGAGTAGGATTTGTGTCCCGAATAAAATCTATAGCCAACCAATGAGAATCTTACAAAGAGTTAGACAACAAGATCAAATCCAAGTTTTAAAGAATGCACATGCCTCATGAGCACCATCGGAGGAAACATAAAGGTAATCAAGATTTGGCCATAGCTTCCTAGACAAAAAAAAGGACTAACAGGATCTTCTTTGGTCTCTACAAGATTAAGAATAACAAAATCAAACGTTTGATATGACTCTACTTACATCAAAATATAGACCAACCCTACAATTCCAAGTAATAAAAAAGCAATAAATTCATAAAAAAAAAAAGATAAAACCTCAAAAATGCAAAAACTTGCTTCGCGCTCTTACCTCCAAGTCTTTTGCAAGAATAGAGTGAAGGACTTTAAGAATTACATTATTATGTCAATGTTAAAAGAGACCTATCGCAAGAACAGTTGCCTAAGTATTCTCAATGTCCAGACTTTGATTAGATAACTTTCTTAGGGGTTGAGGTTGTGATTCCTAAAATATTCTTCTATTGCAATTATGAATGGCAGTGGATGAGATGATGTCAAAACTCTTTGTTTGATTATTAGTGGTGGTGACGTTTGATACGGGCTGTGCAAATATACACAATCAAACAAGTAATAAAGTGATGAGTAGAGTATCGTTCCCACAGAGATTAGGATTTAATTGTGATACTAATTATATAAATTCAACTAGATCAAGAAAATTTATTTTGTGAATGAAAATATGAAAAATTAGATTCATCTAAGTTGCAAATAATTATGAAAAGATGAAAACAATAATATCTAGACTTAAGTATGAGGTAGATTTCATTGATTTTCCCTATTTAACCTAATTCAAATTTTCCATCTATGAAACTAGGTAAAATATTTATAATCTATCACTAGACTTATAAAACTGATTCTATTAATTAATTAATCCCTCCAATTGACTCATTTCCTGACATAATTAATCTTTGAAAATAATCAACTAAAAGAATTATTAACCACAATCTTCAAATGCCCTAAGTTCATTAAAACAATATCCCTATTCAAATTATTAAACTTTGTTTTGTTTTTAGAGCTCTTATACAGCTCAGCTCCTGAAGCAAATATACAATCTCAAATCATGAAATAAAGGTGATCAAGTTTTAATCAAGCACTAAAGCAAATTAACAAAATTCATATATATATATGAGAAAATTCAAAATTAAATTAAATAGGGTTTGAATCAATTACATCATCCCACACTTGAAAAGAAAATTAGCTCATAGTAAAGAAAAGATAAATCTAAAATTAAAAATAAAATAGAATTTATGAAGGAAAAAGAAAACCCAATTAATCCTAAATTAATCCTTGAAGCCCTTGAGTTTCTTCTCCACAATGGAATTCTTCTAAGCTTTCTTATTTATTTTTAGAGAGAGAAAAGATAGAGATTAACTTTCCAGCCTTGTTTTCCTCTATTTATAGTGCTTTAAACCTCAATTAAGGCTGCTCATAAATCGTAAATGATTAAAACTTATTTTAATTAATTCCAAGTAATAAAACCTAGTAAAATTCAGATTTCCCATAAAACTGCATAGAGTGTTTGACTTGCAACTCAATATTTGGATCTTTATAGTCTCCAAACAGCCACAACTTCTTCATAAACATTGTAGATCTCGATCTTCTCTTAAATTTAGGCTTTTGAATCACCCAATTCTGAGTTTCCTAGCCCAAGTCATGGTCCGTCAAAGTTGTTGTATTGTCAAACTGCGAATTTCACATTAAAAATCTGAATTTCATAAGGAAAACAAAGACAATTAACATAAATCATATATTAATTAAAATAAACTAATTAATCCCTATTCCTACTCTAAAAAGGACCTAAACAACATAAATTAACAACTAGATAGACTATAAATAAGTGTAAAACTAACACTCATTAAGGTTGCCTTGGCCATCAAATCTTTTAAACTTCTATTTTGGAGTATCCTATCTAGAAGTTATCCAACCAACTTGGGAAGGGTTAGGATGAACAAAAGTTGTAGGTTCTGATCTTGGAAAAATGACGTTTTCAAAGGGAATTGAATCCTTGAAATGAATTGATTTAGATCAATTGTCAAAGTCTAACTCCACTTCTTCAATTTATGGCAGCTCTATAAACAAAATTAGATAATTAATTTCCTTGACATTCACATTAATCTTCCTATCCTTAATCGCAATAGGTAAGCTATGTTTAATGTGATGAAGGGAAGAAGAAACAAACACCAGTCTTGAATTCAGTCTATCTTAAAGATAAATAGAAGGGTGACTTCAAAATGTCACCAAACTTCTTGCCTAGAAAATTAAAAAAATCTTCATTCCACATATCCAAAGGGATTCCAAAAAAATAAATCCAGATAAGACGTTAAGAAGGACAAAGATAGGGAGAATTGTCTGAAGAGAATTGAAAAGAATTGGAAAGCTTTATCATGCTATCCTAAAAAAAACTGATCTTTTTCCTCTACAGCATCAAGAGAATACAGAAGTAGTCTCCCTCCAGTGAAAGAAATATTATTAAATCCCATGATTTTTTAAATTCACCTTAGCCATGAATAGATTAGTACTCTTAGCCAACGCAACCAATGACTAACCAAATCATTAAGGTTTATCATTAGGAACATAGGTCATAACTGCCTTTGAATTCCCTACAACATGGACATACAGACATCTATCTCTTATGGAGGGTAGAGGTTTAGGCTTAGGACCTATTTGCTTACGAGGTTTTGAATCCTAAGAAGCAAGAGTATTAGAGCTAGCATTACGGGATACGTTGATGTGTAATGAAAGCTCTCGGCCTTTTAACCCTAATCAAGATGTTATTCAACTCATCAAGGACATATCTTAGATTAGCTAGCTTAGACAAATAAAGAAACCTGAAATTAAGATGTTGAATGTTATTCTTTCAAACCATATTAACCTTTTCCACACTTCTTAAAGATTGATGCCGACGCCGTAAAGTCCCAATTAGAATGGAAATCCTCAAAGTATGCCACTTGGAAAGGGGTTTGTGATCCATAGAGAGAGGAATGCTGGGAGTAGGAAGAATATATAGGGTTTTATTAGAAGCTTGGATATGGGGTTAAGGGTGGTGTTTATTGTACAATGTGGGTTATTAACAGGTATGGACTAACGGAAGTTAAGTGTATTCTCTAGTAATAGGGCCTTGTTAGCCTTTTTGGACATTTATCTCTTATTTTGATGACTGGTTAAAATCCTAAGTCAATCGATTTATCTAATATTTTTTATAAAGTCCTTTTTCAGAATTTCTATGAGCAACAGGAAGTTGCACAATATGAAACGGGTAGTTTTATATTGAAATGGACAGTTGCATAATATGCAACAGACCTTTTCATATAGAAACTAGACGTTACACATTGAAACGCCCCATTGCATCAGAGCTTCTAAGCAAAATAAAGCCAAGAAGAAATAGTAGGGGACACAGTCCAAAGGGTCTTGCAACAGCCTAATGAAATGGACCGTTTTAGGGTGAAACAGGTCATTACTATAGCAACGTTACAGGGTAAAGGTGTTGCAATTTACAACGACCAGTTACACGGCCCGTTGTAATTTAAATTTCAGCGTACATATTATGTTGCAAACTTAAATAAAGAGGAGAAATGCTAAGAAACATAATAATTAAAGCTGCAATGTTCTAGAACTCAAGAGAGGCTATAAAACAGCTTCTCTAACTCTTGCAAGAGGTAATTAACAAACTTTCAATCTTTGAATTAATTACAATTGTCTCAATTTCATAAAAAAAAAACCCTAGTTTTCTTATTATTCAATTTTGTTGTTAATTGATGAGCCTTGTGTGCTTAGTTTGAATTCCTTGTAAAGCAAGCTCTTGGGAATGAGGTTTAGGAATTGCTTGTTAAAGGTTTAAGTGTTGTCCTAATGATTAAAACACTTGGGTTAAAGGGTTTCTAGTGAGAGAAACACATGGGAGATTTTTGGGTTAGCCTTGTTAAAACTCAAATTGTATATGATTTAGTGTGAGCCGAAACACTTGTATTTGGTTGAATTGATATAGTGGAAATCCCAATTGATTATTGAAGAAAAATGATATCGAGGTATGATCGGATCACTTTTATATTTAACTGTTAGCAGGCCCGATATTATGTTTTCTGTATATGTTTGTGCACGTTTTCAATCATCACCTAGGGAGTCACATCTTCATGCGGTTAAAAGAATTTTAAAATATTTGAAAGGCACAATGAATTTGGGTCTTTAGTACCCCAAAAATGCATCTTTTGATCTTTTAGCCTATTCCGATTCAGACTTTGCTGGAAGCTTATTGGATAGGAAAAGTACTTCCGGTACTTATCAATTGCTTGGGCAGAGTTTAATATCTTGGAGTAGCAAAAAAACAAGTTTCCGTTGCATTATCAACCGTTGAAGCTGAGTATGTGGCTGTCGGTTGTTGTTGTTCTCAAGTTCTTTGGATCAAACAACAGCTTAGAGATTATGGATTTAAATTCACACGTGTTACCATCAAGTGTGATAACACTAGTGCCATAAATCTCTCCAAAAATCCCATACAACACTCTAGAAGCAAGCATATAGATATTAGACATCATTTCTTACGTAATCATTTGCAAAATGGTGATGTTGTATTGGAATTTATCGATACAAATAACCAATTGCTAATATCTTTACCAAACCACTTAATGAGGATTGTATGAATTTCATTAAGCAACTTTGATTGATGGCTCATCATTGTATGCTTCATAACATTTCATTTTTTTTCTCACCTGTGTTAATGAAGTGAATAAATGAATTTACTCACTTTGTTCATATTTGATCTCACTCAAGATTAATTTATTAATAAGTTAATTCAGTGTTGCATTCACATATCTTGATTGATCATATATTTAGTTAAGCATATCTCATGAACATTCATTCCCAAATTTATTTTTGTCAAAAGTATTTAAAACCTTTAAGAATTCAAATTGCTTTTTTCATTTTTTTTTGGCATGATATTACCATTTAAATGCTTTAAATCCCTTAAAAGAATCTTTTTTATACATTTTTATGTTTTTAAATATGCAATGGGAAGTCTTAGTCACGAAACGGGGCGTTTCACTTTGAAACGGTCCGTTTCTAAATGAAAAGACCCGTTGCAAGCCAAAAATCTTCATTTATTTGAAACAGACAAGAGTGAAATGGGCCGCGTAACGGGACGTTTCAACTTGCAACGCGTCGTTGCACAATGAAGTAGCCCGTTGCATGGGAGATTTAAACCTGAAATGGGATATTTTTCTCAACCGTTTCATTTCTCCTCTTTTACTCTCTCACGCCAACAGCTCTCTTTTCCCCCTAAATACTCTTTTTCCCATCATTTTTGACTAATAAATACTTATTATTGATCAGATTTAATCATCTAAAGACAATTTTGTTGTTATTTTGGAGAATTAATCGCTGTTTTTGGAGATTTAAAGCAATAATCAAATTAGGGCTCTAAAATCAAATTTTTTGGGGATTTTAATTTTCTATCACTTTCATCCACTCTTTTGCATACCATTGCATCTGGTTGGATTATTATCATCCTAATATGGCAAGAACAAGAAGTTCTAGATGAGCAGAGGTTGCTCATAGCTCAGACATAGAAGAAAAGGAAGAGGTCCCTCTGGTTAGGCATTCTACTGGGCATAGAAGTCAGAGACAAAGACTCACAGCAGCTCAAAATTATCCTCCACCTCCTCACACTTCATCTTCTGGACAGATCCCCAGAGGTATATTGATCAAATGTTCTTCTCCTTTGCCTAGACCTGCAGTTTTACCTATCAGGCCCCAATATTAGTCTGAGACATGCATTGCTGGATTGGCTGCATCTCCTGGATTGGGTCCATCTACTTCTACTACTGGACTAGATTCTTCTATGGGTTTTAGGCCCAATGCTTCCCTGGTTGGACCTGAGTTTAGGCCTCCAGCTCCTGCTTTCACCACACAGTCTTCTGGACAGACTCGGGGTGCATCTTCCTCTATGCCTCCTCATCACCAGCTGACTACAGAAGAGAAATTGCTTGAGATACGCATGGCTAATCTTATGAATCATACTTTTGAGCCTTCACAATATATGCATAGGTATGTGATTTAGTAGATGGGTCTAAAGAGACAGATGGACACTGCACTTGAGCTATTAGGTCTTAGATTTATTGCCTTTGAGTCTAGACCAGTTCATCCTACTTTGGCTAGGGAATTTTTGAGCACTCTATAGGTGAATGCTAGTAATTCTAGAGAAGGTTTACCCATGAAAGCCATTAGATTCAGAATCAAATGGAGACAGTACACCCTATCGCCTAAGGAGTTTGATAGACTGCTGGGTTTTATATCAAATGGTGAGGGATGTATTAAGCTTGGATGGGAGATGAATCGAAAGATTCCATTTTGGAATTCTTATGCCACTAGTTCCATTCAGAGGGTTAATACTAGGGCTGCTCAGCTTAGGAATCCTCTCCACTAATATTTACAGAGATTCATATCTTTCTCCATCTTTAGCAGAGGATTGAGTAATGAGAAGATCAACAGGAAAGAGATGTATACACTCTGGTGTCTGACTAGGAATAAGCCAATGAAGATGGGGAGATGGTTTACGGTAAGACTGATGGAGATAGCTCAGCATTCTAAAGGAGTTATCACCTGTGGTAGGTTTATTACACTTCTAGCTGAGAGGATGGGAGTCCTAGGTACACCCAATGATACTATTTCTCTTGTTGAGATCAGATTAAAGAGCTGGTTTTATTAGGAATAGTAAGCTCTTCTTCTCTTATGACAGCAGATGGGTCTTTAAGACCAAACCAGATGGTCATTAGCTGAAATTAGAGAAGCTTTCTACATATGCTCCTATATACTTTGGATCTCTAGATGCTGCTGCTCAGGCTCCTTCTACTACACAGACTCAGAGACAGCCTGATATGTCTGGTATTAATGCACAGTTGTAAGCTGAGTTTGAAGCAGAGGTTGATGAGGGACTAGCCAGCTTCCAGTCTGAGGAAGCGGCTACTACTGGAGGTACTTTTATGACTGATACTGGGACTACACCTGTTACTGATACTAGGTCAATTCCTCATACTATTCCTGGTATAGTTGATCCTTCTACTTCCCATTAGACCTCACTGATTCCTCCATTTGAGCAGACCTATGAGAGGAGGACCAGTCCAAGGACTGAGACAACTGCTCCAGACCTAGATCTTCATCAGGTTCTGAGATAGGTATTGGAGATGGGTGACAGAGTTGTCAGAAAGGTTCAGGGAGTAGGTTTTAGGGTTGGTCAGCTGGAGCTTTGGATGGTCAGGGTTGAGGACAGGATCACTTATATATAGAGTCATCAGGGTATTACTGATGAGATGATTTGACCACCTCCACTGATACAAACTCGAACTTGATGGATACGTTCAAAACAAATCGAAATCGAAGCTAGAAAGCAAACTGATTTGATCAACTCCAAAGCATAGGAATCACCCAAACCAATAAGTTTGAATTCGTCGTCCAAGAATCTAACTTGAATGTTTGCAATTGAAACGGAACTATCACCCTTAGTTATATGAAGTTAAGATCAATAATTATAATTTAATGAAAGACAGATGTGAAATAAACTAAGCATAGTTTAATTTCAAAGATTCAATAAGGAACACCTTAAAGAAAATATGCAACGCATAGGGTTTTGTTTTCAAATAAAATTTATTCATTAATCATTTAGTTAGGCGGCTGCCTATACATGCCCTTTATATAGAGCTCAAAAACAATTGATTCTAACCCTAAAGAAACAATGAAAGTCGACCAAGCCTCTAAACCAACAAAGGAAACAAACAAAAAATAGAAATCCTAAACCTAATTGGAAACTGAAAGCTGGCAGATTACAACCCTAACTTTGCGACCTAATTTTGACCCCTTTAGAGACCTCCAATGAAAAAGTGTAAAACATATGAATTGTATATTTTTAAGTCCTCTTTCCAACAAATTTTTAATCACATCAATCGAGTTGTGCAGCAAAAGTTATGGCCAAAACAATATGATGTGCTCAGGAAATACAAATTTAACTTCCTAATTGGATTTGGCTTGTACGGCTGCCTCTAGGCTTGCAAGACAAGGTGCGGCTGACTTCAATGAAACCCTAATGCTGACTTCCTTAGTCTTCTAGGGTTGTTGACTTGTTGACCCTCTTGACTTGTTGACCTTTGACTTTGACTTTATTGACTTGACTTTGATTTTCAGCTTGTTAGAATACAATTAAACTCATAATTCAAACAATCTTTAAACTCAATGTCATCAACAAATACTTCATATTTGAATTCAATCTTCATGAATTCGAATTGCAAGACTCCATGTATGAA
>CANYLF011733318.1:0-13494 GCA_948193215.1 Bocquillonia castaneifolia | reverse complement strand
GTATTTTGTTACTTTTAATGCCATATCTTTTTTTAGTTGTTGTTATATTAATTTAATGCATATGATATTTTATTATGTTGTTTTTATTAATTTTGTGAGTAAATATATGAAAATTAAGTATATGTTTTAAATTTTTATATAATATATGTAAACGTATCCTTCACATATCGTATCTATATTTTTTTTAAAATTTACGTATCTCGTGCTCGTATCGTATCATGTCCGTGTCACCGTATTCGTATCCATGCATCATAGGTGGTATCCCAAGTCTTTTAAACCCAGACTAATCCGCTGTAAGGGAGTCGGCGTCATAGTTGTCAATCTCGTTCCATCTCGGCCGCAACGGCCGAGATATCTCATTCCGGTCTGAAAAACGGAACGAGATATATAACAAAAGTTCTCAGATTTTACCTCGGTTTGTCTTGATCGAGACGACCGAGATGAAAAGTAAAAAAATTAGATGAAAAGTTAAAATAAATATAAAAATGAAATAAGAAATATTAAATATTAAAATTTTAATTTGGTTCTTGTTATTTTAAGTAAATTCAAATTTTGTTGTTCTTAAAAATCTATTAGATAACTTATCATTTATAATTAAATATGTTTGGATACAATTTGAAACTTATATACTTAATTTTTAATGTAGTATATTGTTTGAAGAATATTAATTTTTTCAGAATTATTAATTTATACATTAGTTTTTTATGAAACGCATTAGTTATATTATACAAATTTTATTATTTATAATTACATTTTCTTATATATATATATATATATATAATGTAATTATAAATAAAAATCCGAAACGAAATGCAGAAACAGTTTGGTACCGAGATATTCCGTTCCAATAAAAAAATCGAAGCAAACTCCGAAACGAGATTGAGAACCTTGATCGGCACCCAGCTATTACCTATTTGAAAAGGACATAATATAATTACTTCTTTTAAATTATAATTTGAAAAGTAGTGTTGTTATACTATTAATTTATGAAAATTACACTCAAGACTTAAGTTAATAGACGAATACTCAAGGTTTTTAAAAATGATTGGATTGTAAATTAAGTTTAGTATCACTAAAATGAATATAAAAAATATCCAAACGATTATTTTGACATATGATTAAGAATTTAATCTATGATTGTAAATTTTTTTTGATAGGTGTTACCTACAGTGGTATTTCAGGCCCCGTTTAACGGTTGTCCAGACTAATTCATTGTCGACGTGTCGGCGCTCAGCATTTAATCTTCTCCCAACAAGGGTGAAATTCGAATCCGAGACCTACCTGAGAGAACACCCTTGATATCAATAGATTTGCCAGTTGATCCAACAACCCATTGGTATGATTGTAAAATTGATCATAAATTTTCACCTTAATAGAGTTTATGATCGAAAAACTTTGAGCTTAACATACATAATAATAGACTATTATAAAAAAAAAAATCCAATGTTTAATCTAACCCTTCATCTCTATTTATCAACATTCTTAAAAAAAACATTAAAAAAAAAGAGTTACAAAGTGACTGCTAATATCATAAATATCATACAATACCCATATCTGTTCATATTTTTTATACATAATTAAAATATCTACACAAGCATTATTTAATGGTAAGATTATTGTAATTAATTTAATAGTTTCAAGTTTAATGCTCTATCCTTAAATTAACAAAAAGTAGTACATGCATAAATAAAATAAAATATTATTTTGTAATAAATCTCTCACAATAGAAACAAAAAATGTCATTGGTGGATACAAGACTCGCTAAGAAACTGAGTTAAGAACCGTCCGAGTTATCATTACATTATTGAAAAAAAATGCACTGAAAAGAAGAAACATTATTTAAGTGCAAGTAACATGGACTGGTCTAATGATTGATTAGCAGGCTAATATTGAGGAGAGTCCCACTGTCCCACGCACGCAGAGCCACCTTCTCTGATTCCCTCTCTACTCTACATTTTATATACACATAATTTTTTAAAAAAATTCAAAAACTAAAAATAATTAAAAAAAAACCCAAATCGTATTTTTTTTCTTTTGTTCCTCTGGTTTGTGTATGGATCTTTGATTGAGGAACTCTCCTTTCTCTCTCCAATGGAGTGATTGCTATACGAAAAAAGCACAAATTTTTATTGCTTTTGGAGAGTTTCTTTGAATTTTTTGTGATTATTTTTTTGGGTTTTAATTGAATTTAAAGAAGGTTTTGTTGTTTGGGTTTGGTTGCGTAGATTAATGGGGGCACAGAATACCTCAAATTCAAGTTCTCAAAATGAACATATGAATAACACAGAGACTCAAGTAGTTTTGAATGTTTATGATCTAACCCCTGTCAATAATTACACCTATTGGTTTGGTTTTGGCATATTCCATTCTGGCATCGAAGGTTCGTTTCCTTTTCTCTCTTTCTTTCTTCACATTTTTCTTGTTTTTGTGATCTTTCTTGAATACCCATTTTGTTGATTCTTTTACATGTTGCATTTTGTAGGATATTTGATGTGGGTTTTGATTGTTTTCAGTTTTTCTTATTCATAAATGCTATCTTTTTTGCAATTTAATTATTGGGTTCTACATGTCAAGTCTGTTCATCTTTATATGCTATTCTGTAAATTTGTTAAAAAAAATTAGTTAGTACTCAGAAAGCTTTGAGGGTTTGCTAAATGTTATAGTTTCTTTATGTTATTGACCAATAAATGTTATGGTTTCTTTTAAATTTTTATTTTTCTTTAAGGGGCTTGAAGAATAGAAGACCAATGTTAGATCTTTTTTTATCGATGGACTGGAGTTAATGGGCGTTTGATGTTGGTGGATTGCTATCTTTTTTGGCAACTTATGTTTGTTGGAATTGAGTTGTATCTTTTAGTTTTAGCTCTTCATTAGGCATTTTGCCGATCATTGCCTAGCACCATGCTATTACAGAAATGATATGCTTATTCTAGAATGATTATACTCCTTTCTTCATCTTTTTACCTATGCAGAATGTTCTGATGTGTGATTTTTATTTTTAAAAAAATTGTGCGCACATGTTATGCTGTCCTGCTTTTGGCTATTGTGTGTTTTTAAATATGCGAGATTACTAGTTTTCACATGTTGTCACAGTCCTTTTGTTCATGTTGTGACAACAAAGGAATCTGTGTGTTGATACTGATTGTTTCTAAATCTATTGAGCTCAAATTACTTGTTGATCTGTGTGAACAGTCCACGGTAAGGAATATGGATTTGGAGCCCATGACTTTCCAGTTAGTGGAGTTTTTGAAGTTGAGCCAAGGAGCTGCCCCGGTTTTATTTATAGATCTTCTATCACTCTGGGCCGCATAAATATGCCTGCCTATGAATTCAGGGCATTTATAGAAAGTGTGGCTTCTGAGTATCATGGAGACACCTATCACCTTATCTCTAAGAATTGCAATCATTTCACAGATGACATCTCAGAGCAATTGCTAGGCAAGAGGATACCTGGGTGGGTGAATCGGCTTGCACGGCTAGGTATGCAGAACTCTTTCATGAAGTTATTCCTTTAGTTTCTTTCTGTCTACATAAACTCAACAAATATTCATGGATGGGATGACAATTGTTGTGAACAAGTGCATTTTGATATTCATGTTCACATTAGGAACTGAGTTGTATTTTAATGTATCAATAGAGGTTGCTTATACTAAAAAAACTTCTAGAACTTAACAAGTCTGAATAGTTGGGCATTATGTTAATTGATAAGACATTTCACTCCTGTTAATTTCCCACTTTTACATTAGATATAATTAACTTCATAGTGTTAGCATAGATAAATCCAAAATTTGAGAAGACCTCAAGTGTTCTGATCATCTCTGTGATAGTAGTGGCTATTAGTATCGAACTTTCAATACAAGTGTACAGGATTTGATAAACATAATTCCATGTATAAATGTCGAACACTCAAACTTTCTACAAATGTCCTCTCCTGAGGAACAAAGAATGTGATTCATGTAATCATGTTCTTACAAATAAACACTTATGATACTCTTACTTCAAATTCCAGGACTTAGTTTATGAAACTACCAAAAATATAAATTTTTTTTTTTTGCCATTTTGCTTTTAGTTTTGGTACATCAAGAATTAACAGTGCATAATTGATCCAAAACTCAGGTGCTGTATGCAGTTGCCTGCTTCCTGAAAGCCTTCAAGTTACCACTGTCAAACAGCTTCCTGAATACCATGAGTGCACAGGTGTATATACCTCTCTTGAACATCTTCTTTTCTTGGTAGCTTTCAGTTTGCATTTTGTTTTTTGTTCTTATACCACAGCTGAAATTTCTGACGTGTTTGCTTTTCCCTTTGGATAATTATATCCAGAGGAAGATGGAAGTGAATCCTTGGTAATCACTACTCCCCGTGAGTCGACGGAGATTGATGATGCAGAACAAGAGCACTTGCTATCCCCAAGTGTTGGAAGTGGTGAAGTTGCTTTTATAAAAGAGGCCCATAAGTGAAGGTAGATAATCATGTTGAGAATGCGTTAATCATTACATCTTGGAACAGCATTGTGATAATCTTTATTTGAGAATTGTGACTCTGGCTTGGAAGTTGAAGGGATGGAAACCTGCTTCTCACTTTGGAAGGCTGAAAGTTGGGCAGGCAGAACCATTTGATTGCATGCGTGTGTGGTTGTTCATCCGACTGTTGTGACCTTATTCAAATACTTGCTCACTATTCTTTTGGTGATTCTTTTCTCTGATTCTTTTTCTACTTGTTTCATATTCTTATGTACTTTTGCTTTGGTCAGTAATCTTTGCAAATGCCAGATACTGTGTAAAAACATTTTTGAAGTGACAATGACATCTTGAGAAGTTGAGCTTGTCTAAAGACTATTTTGTTTGAAAGAAATGCCCTTCTATTTTGGCTCCGGAGTGATACCAAGTCAGGGAAAAAATAGCAGAAGAAGACAACACTGTGATGATGAAGCGCGAGATAGGCCCCAGGTTGTTACATGTGCAGTGAAAATGTTATGGGCTATATGAAGTGATGCTAGTAAGAGTTGACGTGAAAAACAATCTATTAATCTTTGTTGTAGAAGCATCCAGGTGTTTTGCATTTCGTGCTCAACTGCTCATTAACCATAGAAGTCCTTTCCAGTTTCTACTCTTCTGAAAGTAATTCATCATTTAGTCTCGACATGTAATTTCCTGTTTCTGCTCTATTTATATGGCAATTTTTTTTTCCCTTTTTGAACTGATAGGGCAAATATTGCAATCTTTATTAACGTTGCAATTTTAATAGCAAAACTCATAAACTTAGAAGATAATGAGTCAGACCCAAATAATAATATACAATCCAATACAAAGAAAATTCAACCTAGTTTCCAGGTAGATGAGAAGGAACAAGTTTCCGATGGACCAACATTTTCTGTCATGCTAACACTTCTTGGATATCCTTTGGGCTATTAATTTCCTTTTTCTTACAACTTCAAATAATCCACCTCCTCTTTCTTTAAGCCCTTCTCAGCTTTCCTCCATCTCTGCACATTTTAACTTCAGGTTGATGAGGATCCCTCAAGCCCCAATTTGGAAGTTAGCCATGCACAGACCTCATCCATCTCTTCAGGAATTGTGTAGTGACCGAGCCTGCATATTTGAAAATAATATTTTTTTAAAAATTACAGCCTTAATTCATTGAAACTCGAAGGAGGAATTTCAGGTGGATTCTCCAAATACAGACCCATTGTATGCTTTGAATGTCACATCCCGGAACCCAGTTGAGCCCAAAACGCGTGAAGATTTCTCACCAAATTTGTAAGGAACCACATCATCGCCTGCAATCAAAGCAAATAGTCAATTAAAATATAAACAGCTGCAATTCCACCACTGCAAATGTGCCTAGCAGTAGATCACAATAAGTATGGTTTAACATGAAATATCTAGGAGTCTAGTGAATATCAATACATAGTGGGAATATAGATGGATGGATTCATTTATGCTTTGGCCACCCATTCCAATGTTTAGCGCTGATCAGTGTGTGAGTGAACCACATTGAAGGCACACTTATTTATCACGAGTATGGAAAAACCTTGCAAGAGATATGCAGCCGAAAGAACAAGAAATAAGAGATGTTTTAAGTCAAAAGGTTGAAAAAAATACAGAAAATAACAGGCAACTGGAGGATGTAAGTCTGCCTTCACCCATGACCTGCTGAACAAGTTTTACGTTGAATTCTTAGTGTTTCAATCATTAATTTGTCCCAAACTGTCTTTTTCCATGTGACACCAACTAATTTTCCAAGCCATTTTTCTTTCTACATAATGTGAACTGAGGTCGTGCACTCACTTTATCTAAACACCATTCTCTGTTCTCAAAACATATGCTTCCATTACCTTTTCAAATCCAGGCAATAACAGATGATAATGGTAAACAGGAAGAAAAAGGCTTGGATCATATTCCCATTTCAAACTTGCATGAACTATCACCAGCAGTGACCAAAATGTACAGATTGGAGGGAGAAAAAAAGTTCCAATCAACACTAGAACTGTAGCAAGCAAAAGTTAGCTGCCGAATTGGCCATTAAATATTATAGCCTAATTAGGTTTAGAATGCTCATGCTTTGCTCTTCCAGATCCAGCCAATAAGAATTAAGCACGGATTCAGCTAAAGAATAGATGAAGAAGAAGGGCCCAAAGAAGCTGAAAAACAACCAATTTGAATCTACACAAACTGCTGCACAAGCTGATGTTTTTCATGTCAAGAACCAGCTGACATGATTCCTATTACAAATTGAAATTTTTGACCAAAATATGCTAAAGACAAGTAATATAATTCCAAACATTTCTACAAAATCAAAAAGAGGTTCTTATTAATACCTTTGCCATGACATAGCAAAATGGGCAGAGTTACAGCACGTCTGCTAGCTTCATCTACCCCTTCAATTTTGCTATTCAAGGTCCTAGAAAAAGAACAGTGAAATTGCAAGGCAGAAGAGTCAAATATGAAAGAAAGTAAGAGAGATCAAATTGGAAATGAGATGCAGAAGAAGCAAAACTTTGAACATGGAAGCCAGCCGCTTAATCCCACAACTGCACTCAAATTGGCAGGATATGGATTTCCATTTGCGTATTTTCCCAAAGCAAAGCAAGTTGCAGAGTACAAGGAGGTTGCTGCACCCATACTAAAACCTCCAATGCCTATTTTAACTGAAACATAGGAGATAATACTTAATATTGAGCATGAAAAATAAGATAAGCAGTTCTGGGAAGGCACAATAACTTTGAATGTGTTATAAATCAAACCGTTATTTTCAGCAAAAATTAAAAATCATATGTGGTCTCTAAGATTATGGGAAGTAAAATTAGATAATTCCCATAAACCAAGTAAACATATTAGACCCAATAAAAAAGGGAGTAAACATATCAGACACTAAAAATTGATGTTAGAGACCACTTCAACAAAGCACTCTTAAATAATTGCACCATCAAAAAAAAAAAATTAAGATATTGCAAGAGAAAACCTACTATCAGCAGGTTCTGTTGACAATAGATTTGCGACATGTGCTGCTGCAGCATCCATACCCTCTAAATCATCAGGAGCATCTTCTGAAAGGTCTCCCACATCAAACCCTGTTAAATTCACATTGGCATTTTGGGCTATTTTAATTACTACTACAATTAATAACATAACTTTTCATATAAGATGCTATTAATGTATGCTCTATATATTGGCACATGCAAGCAAATATAACAAAAATTGTCAAGGACAAAATTTCTCAGATTAGTTAAACATACATGCTGTAGATGGAAAGCCACCAAATACAGAAATAGGTTGAGTTGGAGCAGTTGGGCATATCCACTTAATCTGCATTGCATTGTTATAACCCAATTTTGTTTAATTAGGAACAATCTGTTTCCAGAGCGATTTTTTTTTTTTTATAAAAGTAATCGTAAATTCCTAATTATTCAGGTGTACTCACATTTGGAAGAGGAAGGGTCTCCAAAAGCTGGGACCAGCTGCCAAACAAGACGAACAAAGAATGAGGAGCAGAAAAACATGCTGAAATTGGACCAAATTAAGTTTTATCTTTTGCTGTCTCTATTTATCTTTTTCTTTTTCTTTTTTTTATCAGTTACCATTGTTTGGATGACTTGGACTGCCAAACAAGAACAAACATATGCATTAGAAGCCCGACTTGGATTGCAAATTGTTGAAGCATAGAAGTAATCAACAGTCATTTTGGGCATTTGAAATCAGAATTTTTCAATCCCATAATACTATTGCCATGAATAAGAATCAGGATATGGTAGACGCATTAAGTGCCATATCAAAAGAAAAACACATGATTCAGTTTAAACACCGGAACGTAAAGTGTACAACAAACAACAGACATCACCAAAAAAAATGCACCAGCAAGACAGGCGATGCAGGTAAAATTGTACAAATCCATGCTACATTCTTGTTCATCCAATGACATCCTGCATGTATTGATTAATGAAGAATTTACAAATCTCAACACTGCCATAAGTTGAACAGGTAAAGAAGAGTTTGAAATACGTGCATTTGACATGGTTCCTTATCCACCAGAACCCATGATGCAATTAACAAAGCTCAAAGAAATAGAACATGAACTCAGGACAACACCAGAATATGGCACTAATACATTACAAAACAATCAAAACAAGGGAAAAAAAAGGAAACTGATATACACACCCACCCACCCATATAAATTACCTCGATCCATTATCACCGAGACCATGTAGCCAAACAACAGTAGCTTGGTGTTTACCTTTAGGCCTAACCACATAAGTTCTTCCAAAATCAAATGCCCTTCTACCTGTTTTACCACCTGCACTTACATTAGACCCCGCAAAATTTAATCTTTATTTAGTTGCATCGCAAAAACTAATGCATTTCAAAACCAATTGCAAGCGCGAATGCTCGCACACACATATAATAACTAACCAGCAGCCATAGAAGGACCAGTGAAACTCATATTGAGATGATTTAAAAGATAGCACAGAACCTGCAAATTTCACAAAAAAAAAAAAAGAGTTGCAAGCTTTACAATCTGATTAAACCACAACAATTTACTTAAAATAATAACAAAAAAAGACAACATTTCTAATCAGCATTTCTAAAACTTTGATAATCAAATTAACCCTAATCAAATTCAAAAAAAAAAAGAAAAACAAAAACAATCGCAGCGACTAACGATTACACTCGATTAAAAATTATTGCACGTGAAAATTACTATTAAATGTTCTAGAACCCGAATTCAATCAAGGGATTTTTTTAGGGTTTCGTAATAATGATAATAATACAGAAAGAAGAAAAATGAGTACCTACCTTATTATTAGGCTTTTGAGGCTCGTTTGGAAACACCAAAGCTATCAAATAAAATTTCAAACGATCCCTAATATATATACTCTATCTCTCTCATTGTTTTTATCGTTTTTTAGATATTAAACGCACCGTTTTTGATCTTCTTATCAGGTCAACGTACTGATTCCATCAGTCATTAGTAACCGTTGATGGATGTATTGTTTTGTGTTGTGCGAAAGAAATTAATATTTCTTAAATTAAATATTTAATATTTAATATTTTTTAATTGAGAGAGGGGTTTGAACGTGAAACTTCAAATTTTAAGTTGACTATATTTATATATATGTTTATTTTCTCACTGAACATCAAGCTTATTATTTTCCTCAATAATCCGGTGTTGCAGGAAAATCAAATTGGAAGAGAATGATAGATTTGGTTGGCTAGACTCCAACGATCTTAGAGAAAAATATTTTTGTTATTATTAATATTATTTTGAATGTTAATTATCAAAGAGTAATAATAAATTAAATATTTATTATAATTTTTTTATAAAAGTTTATTACATAATAAATTAAATATTTCTAGTGAGTATATATTAAATATATGTATCATGGGTTTATAAAGATGAGGTGCTCTTCAAGTTCTGAGAGTGGAATAATAGTTTTTTTTTGAAATTTTATCTTGAAAATTGTGTTGACTACTTATTTTTGAGAAAAATTGGAGGTGAATTGCCTTTGAGAGGGAGCAACTATTCCCATCCTAGAAAAATTGTATATTTTTAGGTGAATAAATTAATTATTTATTTGAATTGTGAGTAAAAAGTAGAATATGCATGAATTTTGAGAAGAATATTATATTATTTATAATAGTTTGAGGAGTGAAATAAGAAGAACTATTGGATTTATCCTTACAAATCACAAGGTGAAACCTGTTCAAACACTATTCCATGCAGTAGTATTTTATCAAAGAGAGGGAACAACACGACCAATTTGATACATCGACATCAATCTTATGTAGTCAAAGACCAGCGACAAAATTTTTAGACCAAACAGGTGTTAGAAAAAGTACAATAATAATATAATTCAAACAGAGTGAAAATAACAGAAATAAAATAATGGAGAAATAAACTCATAAATATATAAATATAGAATTAAAATAACCGCAAATCTAAAATCTGCATCGTAACTCTGGACTGAAAAGAAATAGCAAATCGGAAGACTGCTGAGGCCTGCGATTGCAGTCTCCTTAAGACAGATTCCCCATCTCCTCGGGTGCTTTGAGAATTCATGAATGTTTATCTCCCAGGATACAACAGCAGCGCCTTTCACCGCAGCACAACGAGGAACAGGCAGGCAAACTCAACACGTGCCTTTTTCTATCACCAGAATAAAACAGTTCGATGGTGGAAAAAATAAACCAGTGAATTTTTTTTTTCTTTTTTCTTTCACATGCAGCAGCGGAGAAAGAGAAATTTTTCGAGGAAGAGGAATTTTTTTTTTCCTGCTGCCAGAGCCGTTTACGCTCCGAAAAGAAAACAAAAAATTTTCATTTATATAGGAGAGGAAAAATATATGAGGGTTATTAAGAGTGCACAGCAAGCCACTAATAATATGGAATGTTCCAGTATTTCTGTTGAGAAAAAAAAGGAAAAAAAATTAATGGGCCAAAATTTGGCAGGTCCACCACGGGTCCGGCATTCGCGTCGCCCACATCGTGTTGGTGCGCCCCTAACCCCAAGGTCGGTGGATTTGTACCCCCCTTGCGCGCGAAAGAGAGAGTCTTTTGGCTTACACATTTACAAAACAACCAAAGGGTCCAAGCTTATAAATACCTCCACATCCTTACTCCTAAGTGATGTGGGAGGTTTGGTTTTTAAGCCTCCTTTTCTTTCTTAACAAACTTCCAAGTGGCCTACCTTGAGCTTCAATTTCTCATTCATCACTCAACCATTTTGAGTATATAATATACCGTTTTAAAAATCTCATGGAATAGAGTACAAATCAATAATTTGTTACTCAATTGTCCAATTTAGTCAACAAATTATTATGCCTCAAAATATGGAAAAACTCATTTTTCCTAACAATTTTTCCAACAAAAATATTCTCGTCAATACTCTAAAAAAGAAAAATATTTTCAAAAATACCTTTTAATCGTTTTGTCCTTTAAAATTGTAGCTGATTAGAAATTTTTTTGGAGAATCTTTATTTTATATCTTACACCATTAGTATATTTTCTATACTCTTTTAGTAAATTTCTCAAATACTTTATACATAATTTTTAGGTTTTATCTTCTCTATTACTGTATCAATCTCTGTTTTCAATTGTTTTAGTTACATTGTTTTTTTTTTGTTTGGGCACTCTTAATCACTACGACTCTTCGCTCCATTTCTCTAGCCCTATATTACACTCTCAATTTTGCAGTTTTAATTTTAATTTCTAGGGTTTCCAGTTTTATTACACAAATTACAATGGCAACTAGTATCAGTATCGTCTTTCCTTCACGTACCACTTACGGTACTCTCCTTTTCGAATTGCTGGATTTTTTTTTCAGTTATCTCTTTGTATACATTATTACTACTATTGTTAGTATTATTATTATTTGTTATTGTTATTGTTATGCTGTAGAAAAGATGGGATGAAATAGGGGAAAGCGAAAGTGAGAGTCAAGATGCTGTTACAATTAGAGCAAGAATGTATTGATATTTACTATAGAAAGGTGGAATTAACTAGAAGCTATAAAGCAGAACTACTCTCCTTATTCTTATTTCCCCTATGCTTTCCTCACATCATATCAGTATCACATGCTTCTTCTTCTTCATCATCTTCTACTTTGATCTCTCTATCGGCTTGTATTTGATATCAAGAACTGTTTCATAAGTACATCACAAGTAAATACCAAGTATATAATATATATGACAAAATATATCTTAAGTAAATCCCAAATATATTGGAAGGTTACCATAATTAAATTCCAAGTATCTGATATATATAATTGATGGTCCACTATCATGTTGGGCCTTAGCAGGCCCAGCGCGCTCCACTTAAGGGCAGAATAGGAAGACGAGGCATGCTAGGGTTCCCCCCACCCTTACTGCTATATAAGCTGAACAGGACCCTCCAGACCAGGTAATTGATCTCTTGCAAACTCTATATACTTCACCTTAGCATTGGACTGACTTAGGCATCGGAGGGTTCACGGAGATCCCACCCCACCTCTGAGGCTCTCTGTTGATTATGCAGGGAGAAGACTTGCTGGTGAACCACAGCCAGCCCAGGAGGATCAGGAGACAATCCATCATTGGTGCGGTGAAAGTTAGGATCGAAAAAGCGATGAGCACACAAGGTGGAGGAACTTCGACCACCGGTGTTACCTCCACAGCAGGAATAACCCACACAATCATGGAGCTGGGCAGCACCACCTCTATACAGACAGACACTAGAGTTGCAGGATCTTTTAGCAACACAAGTACACCAGTTACCCCAACCGGAACAGAGTCCACTTGGCCAACAAGCACAATGGCGAGAGTAGGAGGAAGTCAAGTCACTGGTGGTGGCCGATTTCCATTCTTTCAGCATGGAACTTTTATTGGTTTCTCTGGTGTAGAGAGCTCCCCAGCCATCCCATTTTTGAACCGGATGTTGTTCACACCACCTACGATCAAAGTCAGGCAACCTATTCACATACAACCTTCTCCACCTGAAGCAATCCAAGCAACTACCCCTGTCGCTCCGCATACAATGGACCTCCTCAGTACCCTTAGCCCCCCTATAGCAAACAAAGTCCTCGAAGAGTTGATGGCTTTAGTACAGGCCAGAGCATCACTAGTAACAACAGTCGACATGCCGACCCAGCACGAAAACTCATTTCAGCCCCCCACACAAGGAGGAGACGGTCCACGGGTGACAGCTAAAGAGATGGTTGATCTCACTAAGGAAGGGAACAAAGAGGCGAATGGGGGATACCCAGATCAGGGGAAGAGTAAGGGAAAGGAAGATGAGGCAGATTCATCGGCACCTCCCCCATCTAAGAAGAGAGCTCCAGGAGTCTCTGAGCAAGGTGCAAAAGGAGACCTGGATCGCAGGATGATGGACATGCTCAGGAAATTCAAAAGGGGGGAGTACGAAGAAGACTGCCTAGGGGACACCATGAGTCCGTTAAGCTGGCACATACAGACAGAGGTCTTGCCAGACAGGCTGAAGATGCCAAAGATGGAGACCTTTGATG
>CANYLF011733039.1:0-10353 GCA_948193215.1 Bocquillonia castaneifolia | reverse complement strand
GTTTGGAATTTTACCCCACCCGATTTCGTAGGTCACTATATAAAAATTATCTCTCCACCTTTCAGATGATTTTTAAGACCCACAAACCTCCTTTTGATTGCCTGGAAGGTGACGTACTCAGAGGTCCCTACTCTTTCCACTACGCTATATGCATTTAGGAAGATTTCGAGGGTAAGGATGTAGCCTTTTGGTTGGCATAAGATAGAGGTGGCGGTGAAAAGTTTATAGGCGTTTGGGTGAAGGCGATATAAGGGACATTGAATGTTCTCTAAAATTTTTTGGAGTGAAGGGTCTAGGGGGAACCTAAGGCCACTCTCTATAGACTCCTTATAAAGTATCTGTTCTTTTGGACCTAGGGTTTGGTTAGCAAAGCTACCCTCCTTGGGTAGTCTCACTGTGTAACCTTCTGGTAGACCGCCGTACCTAGTGGTAAAAAGGTCTAGGTCGGACTCTATCAGTTTGGCTGGGTGAAGGTCCACAGTGTCTTTGGGCTATTTACGGGCCATATGTTTTATTTTGAAGCCTGGAGGAGGAAAAGGTTGAGGGGTGACTCCTACGGTACTATTGCTAGAACCAAAAAACTCAGTATCACTGGATGAGGGGTTGTAAGGTTTATCATCTAATGGTAAGAAGGGGTGAACTATCTTTAAAGGTTTGGGGTTTAAAGTGTTGGAAGCGCTTTGAGGTGTTGAAGTGTTAGCCTGAGGCTTTGGCCTTAGGCGATTGGGTTGGTTGACACCGTTTGATGAATTATAAGAGACTGAGATGACAGACGGTCTAGCTTGGGGGATTGATGTAGAAGATGAAGAGGTTGATATGTTTAGGGTTGAAATCACCATGAACGGCCTAAGTCTTACCTAAAAAAGTCCCAAGCAATTATTAGAAAAAAAGAACTAATGGTTATCACAAAATGCATAAACAACAGACATATGCCAGTCACTTAAACCTATTTTCAAGTAAGCATTTTGTCATAAAGGTAAAGAGCATATGAACAGACTCCCTTAAGTTAAGGGCATTCGACCAAAGGTACAGGGATATAATAACGTAAGGCAGTAAAAAGAAATGATGGCAAACAATATGTTTAGATGCAAATCTTAATTCAAATCATCAAATCCCAGAAAAATGTCAACAGTGTAAATGGCATCAACATATATATAGATTAAACAGGTTCGAATGAAAAAGGAAAACACTAGAAAAGAGAAAACTTACTATTATTGAGGAAGCATTTCAACTGGCTCGGCAAATGGCTTATCGGTAGCAGTAGAAACGCCAGTATAGAAAGGAAGTAATGGTGACCGAAGCACTGAGGATTTGTTGAAAGACGTTACCGGCAGAGATAAACATCGAGGGAACAAGGAGAGGATGAGAGAGAAACTGAAACTTTTGAAATAAATTAAGGTAATTAAGTGGGAAACTGAATGGTTTTTGTATGAGAGACGTGGACAGTTTCACCTAGGAAACTGAACTAATGTGACTGCTTAGTAGGACACGTGTCAGTAAGAACCGTTTCACATTTATTACAACCTTCAGTATTCTCTGAAACTCGCCCGTCCAACGCTAGTCTTATAAGGGAAATGGGTCTAATGAAGGCGATTATTAAGAAGTCATGCTTCCCAAATGGTTCACCTTTGTTCAAAAGAAAAGTTACCGCAAGACGGTTTGCCAAAGAATGAAATCATCCTCAAGCTAAGTCTTTGACATTAGCACTGCTGGGGGGGGGGGGGGGACTTGTGATACGAATCACAACCCTAAGCCCAAAAAGCCCAAAGGGCCCATTGCATGCTAGGCTCACGTTAGCCCTTTACATGTTCTGACACCTTGAATCCTAATTCAAAGGGGACTTTCATCACAAGGGGGGTTCCTAAACCTAGGGGGAATCTGACTCATAACAGCAAAGGAAGGACTCCTAAGCCTATTAGGACCAGGATTCCAGGCTTAAAGGGATTTTTCCTACTACTATATAAACCCCTGCCATCTAGGGGATCATGTATCGTTCTCTCATTCACACATACTTATAGCTCTCAAGAGAATATCTCTAACTTAAGCATTGGAGTCAGACCTCGGGTATCACCCCAAGTCTGTCCTTGTTTTGCAGGTTCTGGTGACTTAGAACAGCTCAGGTGATACTCAAGCAAGGGGAACGTCCTGAACGTTTCAACGATGAATTTCACAGATTCCATTTAACAATTCATAAAATGTATAAAAACTCTTGTTTTAAATCTCTCATACCAAATATGGTTGAAAACTTTTGTCTATGTCTATAAGTTATATATGTAATTTAGAGTCTCACATCTTATAATCTTGTCACCTATTATTTCATGTCATGTGTCAATCTTTTTTTTAATGTAGATTTTCTACATCAATCTATTTAAAACTAATAAAAGTGACTCCACCAAAAAAATTATTTTCTTATTCTTAACATATCTAACATAAACAATAACCTTCGAAATCTTAAAACTTTTAAATTGTATCTCATATCATTACCTTATAGTTTATTATATTAATAATAGTTACTACATATCATTTAATACCAAAACTAACATGATACTATAATATATTCCCATGAATAAACTATATATTACTATAGAAAATAAATACTTTATAAAAAAATTATTGATATGTCAATCAGAATAAACAAATATTAAAAGAGCTGTTGATATGTCAATTAGAAACACTTTTTATTTATATATTTTAAAATTTAATTTTAATATATAACTTTCACTAACTCAATTTATTTTTCAACTCAAAATTATTTTATCATTTTGAAAGACAATCTTACATTATAAAAAAAAAATCAAGGAAATTACATGATTTACTTACTTCTAGTCCATTTATTATGTTTCTACTGGGCCTAAAAGTTTGTTTCATTTTTAAGCCCAACTATATCCATATTTACTGGTTTTTAACTTTTGAGTATGCATTTATACTATAAACTGTTATCTATAACAGACCATTGGTTTATGTCATTTTTTACGGCTTCTTTCTTTTTCTCTTACCATTTTCTTTTCATTTTTCCTTTTAATTTTCTCTTTTCAGTTTTCTTTCTTCTCCACGGACAATCTCTTCATCTTTTTTTTAATGAAAACATGGGTAAAAAAACTGTTGGAAAAAGAAAGTTAGTTCTTGGTAGCGGTGATGAAGGTAAAGAAAACAAGAAAATGAAGTTAAAATCAACTGAAAGTGATAAAGGAAAGAAATCAGTCGCTAAAGATTATGTGCATGACAAAGAAAAGGTACATGATTTTAAGTTTTTATTTTTGTTTGATTTAGTTTTAGGTTTTAAAGTTTTTTTTTTGGTTTTCTCTTATATTTTTTTTGGGGGGATGATCATCTAAAACTGAAAAAGAAGTCAATTGTAAAGAAAATATAATTATGAAAGGTGATTATGGAGTGAAGAAATATAAAGGTATTGCCATTAAAGAGGTTGTTTCTAAGAAGCATATTAAACGAAAGGTATTTAAATTTTTTTATTTCGATTTTAATTTTTTAATTCCTTTTTCTTTATTTGTTTGATGAGTTTTTTTTTATTTCATATTGAAGATCACAAGTTATGAAGAATCAATTTTTTTATTTTTATTTTTGATTTTTGTAGTGTTGATTTCCTAGTTACTTGTGGATTTTGGTCTTGGTAAAATGGATGTTTATCATAATTGTATCTGTTGGGTGGGAAATTCTTAATTACGTGTTGTGCTTCTTTGGAACTAATTGAGCATACTTTATTACGTGTTGTGCTTTTATAAAAATAGATTGATTTACGCTTTTAATTTGGTCGATGAATCAGATTTAATAAGTTTCAAAAGGTATGAAAAATGGATTTAAATTAGCCACCAATTCCAATTTCCATTGATTAAAAAATGAATTAATAGTCCTGCAACAAGTAAGGCAGTTATAAGAGCATAAAGCACACAGAACCACGCTTTACCAAAGACGAATCCCTATTGATGTTTGTCTCAACCTGAAACATTGGTATATGCTTTTTTTATATTCTCAATTAACAAAGTTGTTAGGACAGATTAGGTATCAAAATACTGATCAAGTGTTTAATTTGTGGCCATAATGAACCAAGAAAATCTGGAAAGAGCAACTATGAATCTGTGGGCTATAATTGATGTTGATTTTGTGTAGATTTGATGTTGATTTTGTGTTTCTTATTTAATTTTTATTCCCGATAACACATTTTGATTGTTTGTTTAATTTCTTTTTGTCAGATTTGGACTCACTATTTTAGTAAGGATGATTATTTTACTTTAAAGGTTGATCACTTTATGAATTTATCTGTTTTTAAGAATATTGAAACTAAGTTAACTCCATATCAGTTTTATTTTGTAAGACATCTTTTGGTCAGTTTTTTAATCTTCTAATTTTTAAGCTTCAGCCTCAACTAATTCATGTTTAGTTGTTAATGATGCTAGTTCATGATGATACCAATGCAATTTGGGATGGAATTAATGGTGTTAGGTCGTGTTTCCGTATAGAGGAGTTTGCTTTGATTACTAGTTTGAGGTGTGAGAAGTGAATATATTAGAATGTGAAAAGGAAGATAATAGTTTACTATCCAAATATTTTGCTGGTAATAAAAGTATTAATAAACAATCTGTTAGAGAGTGTGTTTCTATGGCAGAGGTGGACATCTAATGAAGATGCTCTTAAGCTTGCTTTTTCATATTTTTGTGGAGCTATTTTTATTGTCTGGTCCTCATACAAAATTTGTAGATAAGTAAGTTTTGGATATTATTGATTCATCGAAGGATGATTCTTATCCATGAGGGAAAGTGGTTTTTGGTTTGACTTTGGAATCCTTACAGACAAAAATTCTTAAAGGTTGAAAAAATGTTTATTATTATCGTGTTTGTGGTTTCCCCCTTGCATTTAAATTGTAGTTTTATAAGTGTTGTCCAGTTATTAACGGGAAAATTGCAACTCTTGTTGATAAAAAAAATTCCTTGTATGTTGAATAGGAGATCATCAATTCTTCCTTATATGGGGAATCTTTCAAGACATTTGTTTAACGAAAGTGTTTCTAAGGTATTTATTTTTAGTTCATTTTTATGTTCTTTTTTGTTTGAATGAAATTGTTTTTTATTTGATTTTATTTGTTTTGATAGTTGAGTTTGAGAAACATTTCTCCTACTGTTGAAGAAAGAAAAGGCTTTAATTTGAATTTTTTTTTACCAAAGCCAAAGGAAAGGAAAAGGATGACAGTGGTGATGATTTTTAGAATAGTCCTAGAGCTTATGTTGTTGGAAAATCAACTGGAAATAAATATGAAATTAATCAAAGTCAGAAACCTGTTGAGATGCTTGGGGAGGAGATGAAAAATATTCATATTGAGCAACTTGTTTTGAAAAAAAAAAAAAGTAGAAGTTATCTCTGTATCTTTAATAATCATTATAAGGAGATTGCAATCTATGGCTGGTGATAGTTATTCTAAGGTCAGTTTTAGTTTTTTTTATTAACTCATTGTACTCTATTTTAGGCTTTAAGTTTATTTTGATTATTGTTCTATTTTTTATTTTTTATATTTAAGTAAGTGAAAATGATAATGAATCTAATGATGGTACAAAAAATGAAGAAGAAGAAGTTGTTGATTTTTTAAATAATCTTGGTTCTAAGAAGGAAAATGATAGAGATGATGATTGTGGTAATAATGGTATTGCTAGTAGCGATAATATTGTTGGTGCTGATGTTGGTGGTGGTGGTGAAGTTGAAACTGTCGGTGTTACTGTTGATCAAAGTGGAAAAGATGGTGATGATTCTAAAGGTGGCAGTGGCTGGCGGTGTTGATGAGAATAAGTTAGACGAAGATGAACCTTCTATTTCTATTATGATATGTGTTTTTGTATGTTTTTTTTACTAATATATTATTTTCAAAATTTTTAATGTGTTTGAGATGTGAATCAGGCTCAACCTGATAGCAAAGATTCTTTTTCTTCATGTTTTCTTGATAAAGTTGATCCTAAAGTTATTGATGCTGTTATTGTTGATGCTCAGAAGACTATTGTTCGTTTTGCTATACTTCAGTATGTTTTTTTTTAAAAAATTTTAGTCTCATGTTGTTTTGGCTTTATTTGCTATAAATTTGACTTTTATTTTACTTTGATTTTTAAGCATCTTAATGTTTCTTATCTTTCGGTAGAAGAGGATTGTGAAACCTAGTTGTCATTTGAAGAGTCCTTTTATCAATGAATTTGGATCGTCTGGAGTTAAAAGAAAAAAAAAGGATGAGACTGTTGTTGTTTCTGGTTGTTGCCCTATGGATGAAAACTTTGGTGAATATATTGATGTTCAAAGTTTTGGAGAAATAGAGAGTTGATTTGAAGATGGTTTAAAAACAAAGAACATGTCTTTTCCTTTTTATTTTAAATTTATTTTTATGTTGTGATTTTTTTTATAATTTTATTTATCATCGATTCCTTTTTCCCAAGAATATTACTCTGAAGAAAAATATCACATATGTCCTGGATTTGATTTTGGTGTTGATGTAAATGACAAAAAGACTTGGTTTCATATATTACATTTTGGAGGTCAATCTTTGAGTAATTCTGTAAGTTTTTTTTATGTTGATTTGTTGTTTATATTTAGTTATTTTGCTTTCTAAAAGATATGTTTTATTATATTCTTTATTTTCACTTGGTTGTTTTTTAGTTGATTTCCTGTTGATTTGTTGTTTTAGTTTTAGTTATTTTTTACCTTTTAAAAGTTGTGTTTTATTCTATTTTTTATTTCCACTTGGTTGTTTTTTAGTTGATTAAAGTTTTATTTTTGATATTTTTTGTGGCAACACTTTAATGTTTTATTGTACTATTTGACGAAGCAGGGAAAGTACAATTTAAATAGAGGGTTTTAATTTACAACGACAAACAACTTCTTTGATCAAACAATACAGTGCTTGTATCAAAAATATTTGGGTTTGAATTTTGATGATTTTATTATTGATCCTTCTAATATTATTCCTGAGTATGTGTAAGGATATTACATTTGATGTAATACTCATTGGACTGATATTGATAATTAATGTTATTTTTTCTATTCATTTGGCAAAAAAGAAGTATTGGATTCTTGGCAGGTTATCATTTTCTGATAGGGCTATTTTTGTTTATGATTCCTTGAGATCGAAAAGAAGAGAAAAGAGTTATATGTCTGTTTTGGAGTTGTATTCTAATTTACTGCCCAAGTATCTTGCAGCTCTTCACTTTTTTGATTCGCAAAATGATCTTGATTTCAATAGTGGTGCTTATTTGAACAAATCTTCAAGTGATCCTTTTGATATTAATTTTATGGTTGGATTGCCAACTCAATCTAACAAGTAATGTTTACTGACCAGTTTTTTAGCTTTTATTTAAAAAAATTGTTATTTTGTCTATAATGTTTTTGATATATGGATTGTAAGAACTTTAATGTTGACATGCATCAGAGCAGACTGTCTTTTTTATTATCCAACTATGGCAAGTGGAAGCAAAGAGAACAAGTGGAAAGTGATTCTGAATACCCTGGTAGAATGTCAAACGTTATTTGATAAAGTGTTTGTATTGGACATGAAGTTAGAACGTTTTATTATGATTATATATGTCCCTTTTTAAGTTCGTTGATAATTGTTTTTCTTATTTGTGTTGGTTAAATTCAGGTTTTGTTTCTAATATTTGAATGTTTCAACTATTTTTACTACTAATGAAGTTTGATAATTATATTTTATATTTTACATTTGTAGTATTATTTGATTATTATTTGAATTGCAAACAATTACTTCTTTTCAAAGAATGTTTAGTATTTTTAGCATGGGTAAATGTATTTTAACATTTATTAAAATTAAACACCAATATAAAGTAATTTAATAATCAAAATGACAAATTTTTTTAGCATTTATTAAAATAACAATTTTTATTAATATCATGGATAAATGTAATTTAGCATTCATTAAAATTAAACATCAATATAAAATTAATCATCAAAATAAAGAAAAGCTAAAAAAATGGTGAGGAAATATTACTTATTAGATTAAGTAGGCAATCCAACAAAAAAATGAATATTAAAACGATCACTTGAAGATTTATTCAAATAAGCACCACTATTGAAATCAAGATCCTTTTGCAAATTAAAAAAGTTAAGACCTATAAGATACTTGGGCTGTAAATTAGAATACGTACGACTCCAAAACAAACATGTAATTCTTTTCTCTTTTTTTTGACCTCAATGAATCATAAACAAAAATTGCCTTATTATAATAATAACCTATCAAGAATTCAATGCTTCTCTTTTGCCAAATGAATAGGAAAAATAATATTATCAACATTTGTCCAATGAGTATTACATCGCATGTATTATCCTTGCACATACTCATGAATAATATTAAAAGGATCAATAATATAATCATCGGAATTCAAACCCAAGTTTTTTTGATACAAACACCGTATTGTTTGATAAGAAAAGTTGTCTGTCATTGTAAATTGAACCTACTATTTAAATTGTACTTTCCCTTCTTCCGTAAATAGTACAATAAAACATTAAAAACCAAAAAATATCAAAATAAAATTTTAATCAACTAAAAAACAATCAAGTGAAAATAAAATATAGAATAAAACACAACTTTTAAAAACAAAAAAACTAACTAAACTAAAACAATAAATCAACTAAAAATATCATTTTCTTTATATTCTTGTCAGTTTTTATCAAGTATTTAGTAAAGTATAAAAATCAAATACAAATAAATTAAAAGTAAACTCGATCACATAATTTGAAAATAAAACTAAAGTTCAATGCATTTTATGATTCCTTAATAATTTGTGTCCATACAATAGAAGAAATGAAATTATTTAAACTATAAACTTCAAAATATTAAAATTTTTAGTATTTGTTTTGTATCAAAATAACAAGTTTATTTCTAATTTCTTTGAGGTTTATTCCCGCATTTTTATTGTGGGCAAATGTTTGGCATCTGCTGCACTTGTTCTTGACCCTTGTTTCTCATCATGCTCTAAATCTTCTCTTTTTTGGTCTTCTAGCTTTTGTTCTACCTTCTGGTGGAAGCACAATTATTTCTTTCACTTATCTAGGAATATCCCATGTAGTTTAATCTCCTATTGGATTCACAAAATGGCTATATGTATTGACCATTGTTTCTTTTGTGTAGTACCTTGGCAATATGTATACGCATATTGATTCATATGCTTGATTACAACAACTGCATGTGAATAAGGGATTTCATCAATCTGGAACCTGTTGCAAGCACACATTCTATTCTTCATGTTGACTATGATAGGTTTTCCATTTTCAAAACCTCAAAAAGCTCATCATTTGATGGTTTGACATGTTTTTAAAAGATTGTTATTAATATAATGGATAGATGTATTTTAGCATTCATTAAAATTAAACATCAATATAAAGTAAATTAATCATCAGTTTTATATTTGTTTCATTTTTCGTCATGTTTCTTGAAAATATTAATATCAACTCTCAGTTAACTAAAAGTAAACTAGACAGTAAAATGGTACAGTTTAATAAACATACCTTCAGTCTAAGTGAATCAATGTAGTTGTCACTGATGGTGTCTTCAACTGGTTTTAAGAGTTTAGTGAAGATTATAGTGCCAATAACTTATTTTTGAAAATCCTTTGTTGTAGCATAGATCTCAGATATTGAAGTAAAGCACATATTGGTAGATCTCTTATTGTTCTACTCATGGAATTCAATGATTCTGCTTTGTTTGATGTCATTGTGCAATACCTATTATTAATGGAGTGTACTCTTGTCCATTTTTCAAAACCAATAGCTTCAAGATATGGTCTAACATGTGCATCTATGTTGTCAATTTCAAACATGTGGTACTCAAACTACTGGATAATGTATGATTTTGCAACTGCAAAGAAAGAATCTTTCATCTAATTTTTATTTTTCTTGAAATGAGTCTTTAAATTGTTTAACAAATGGAACATGCAAATGCCATGATGTGCCTCTGGAAATATTTTTTTGGTTGATTTTTGGATGCTTTCATGTCGATCTAAAACTATGCACATTCATTCTCTTACTCCAAATGTTTTTTCTTACTTGTGTAAAGAACCATTCCCATGATTCATCATTCTCTGCATCTACAACTGAAAAGGCCAAAGGTAGAATTCTTCCAAATGCATCTTGAGTTGAGGCGGAGAGAAAAGTTCCTCCATATGCTGCATGTAGGAATGTCCCATTAACAACAATTACAGGCCTGCAGTGTATCCATTCTTGTATTGATGCTTTCAAAGGCATATAAACATATAGAAACTTGTTCTCTGTTGTTCGTAATTCAATAATTAATCCTGGATTTATTATCTTAACCATGTATAGGTAGCTTGGAATTGTTTAGTGAGATTCACTAGGTTT
>CANYLF011731079.1:0-11987 GCA_948193215.1 Bocquillonia castaneifolia | reverse complement strand
GTTATATAACTAGTTGTGGATAAGTCCTTTGTTCAATATATACCTATATACTCTAGTTGTTATATAACTAGTTGGGTTTAGGTGTTTGGCAAAGTTATCTTTCTTTAGGAATCTTGATTGATAGATCCTTATTTCTTGTTGAATTCTGTTGGGATTTTTTGGATTGATTATCTTCATTAACTTCGGTTGTTATATAGCCATTGGGCTTGGAGTGTCATATTCAAAGGTTTCACCCACGATTCACATTAGTTTGGTATCAGAGCTTTGGCTCTATCATGATTCAATCTATCCTTTGTGTGCATGTAAGTTTTTAAATTCCACATTTGTGATTTTTATTTCTTGTTATTTATTTCTTTGTCCTTGTTCATTTTAATATTATCAAAAACAAGAAAAAAAAAAGATTTTTTTTGCATCAATCATATTGTTTTTCAAGTTTAGTTCATCTCAACATTGAGTTTTATAAAAAAAATATCTTCCGTTGCATTGTTATAGTGCTTTAGAGTGTCAAGTGTGTTTTGATTCCTTTTCTTTTATAAAAGAAAATTCATCATTATTGCATATGTTCTTTTGTTTTTAGATTATAAAAAATAAAAAAAAGAGTATGAGACACGAGTTTGAGTGAAACATATGAGGAAGTGACTAGCGAGAAGAGAAAAGAAGATTAAAAAAAATGTCTTATAAATATGGTGGAAGAATATATCAATGGCCAACTTTGGAACAACATAAAAAACTCAATGAGAAATTTTTTGAAGAGCAGAAAAGGTGGCTTTCCGAGCGAGAAGCAAAGTGTGAAATGAGAAGATCTAAAAGGAGAGCTGAAATACACTCAACCATGAAGGCACCTCTTGGAGAAAATGATGCTTTTACATGTTGTAACATGTTGAGAATCATAAATGACCATCTTATAAAGTTGGAAGCAAAGCTAGAAGCATTAGAGAAAGCACGTCATATTCACAAGCCTTGCAAAAATGGATCAGTGAAGAACAATTATTGTACTAAAACTGAATCCATTTTCAAAGTATTTGATGCATTAGTAGTTGAAAAGAAAGAATATCATAAGGAGCAATCAAAGTAGTTTGTTAACCAATTTATTGAAACTTCTAAAGAAGACATTATAAAGCCTTAAGAAGATATTGTGGAGTCTCGAGAAGAAGTTGTGGAGTTTCAAGAAGATGTTGTGGAGCCTCAAGAAGATGTCATGGAAATAAACCATTAACCACAAGAAGAAATCAAGTCCATTAACCTTGAAGACAAACACATCATCATAAAGCATAAGAAAATGAAGAAGATGAGGATAACTTTGTTAATGATGTTGAATTTGTGGAGTTTATAATTCCAGAATTTCCTCAAATTGATTACTAAAGATTCTAAATTCTTCAAGTGCTACAAATCATGGAGGTATAACTTGAATTCTCTGTTTTGATCATACCAGTGCTAAAATGTTTCAAAATGTGAGGTCAGGTGTTTTGAAACAAAATGAATGCCTTATGCATGATGGGGAGTGGCTTGCAATTTTCAAATTTAAAGAAGCTACTCAAACATGAAGGTAAGATTTGAGGATGAATCCTTTTAAAGAAAAGGGGTCTGATGAGAATCCATATAGCATTAATATCCATTAGATTTTTGTTTCAAGTTAATTAATTTTTGTGTTTTCAATAATAGAACAAATCAATTATCAATGGTTTGGAATAAAATAAGTTGATTGAATGATATTCATCATTGTAATCATCATGTTGATCATCAAGATGGATAGTCTGAAATAATTCAGACATGGTCGTGGATTTCTCAACCATGCCTGAGGAAGAATCAGTTCCTACAAGAAGCTATCAGATGAGCCACAGGCAGGGTCGTGGATTTTGCATCCATGCCTATGGAAGAATCAATCCTACGCATAACTGACATTTGTGCTCGTAGACATGGCAGTGATTTTTAATCCATGCCCATGGAATTTCACATATCAGACTCTTTGAGTGAATTGTGAGTTATTTTGTGTGTTTTATTTTTATTTGTTGTTTTCAGTTTCTTTAATTTGGATCTGAAGGGTTTTTAGGTTTTCTTAAACTTTGTGAGTTATTTCCTAAAATGGGAGTTACAAATAGTTAATGAGTGAGTGAGGGGAACAAAGCATTAATGCTCTGGTTAGTGGGAAATCATGGTAGACACCCTAGTAAGTGCTATTAACTAATTGTAATTGTCTTCAACCTTTGCCTTCTCTATAAAAGGCACAAGGTTCTCCACTGTAAGGGAGATTATTTTGATTGAATGAATATTTCATTTTTGTTTTCACTAGAATTGTGAGAATTGTTGCTTTGATTCTTTATTTAGTACTTGGGAAATTATCAAGCTCAAAAGCTTGTGGGATTCAGAATCTAAACTACTTTTATACTTATTTACTCTAGTTGTTATATAACTAGTTGGGGATAAGTCTTTTGTTCAATATATACCTATATAGTCTAGTTGTTATATAACTAGTTGGATTTAGGTGTTTAGCAAAGTTATCTTTCTTTAGGAATCTTGATTGATAAATCCTTATTTCTTGTCGAATTGTGTTGGGATTTTTTGGATTGATTATCTTCATATACTTTGGTTGTTATATAGCCATTGGGTTTGGAGTGTCATATTCAAAGGTTTCACCCCTGATTCACGTCAAGGCAAGTGTTTAAGTCAAAAGTAACTCTAAAGCCCTTTTCACATAATTGACTTACACTATGTATGTTACGCTTCAAGCCATCAACCAAAAGCACATTTTCAATACAAGTAGAAGAGTCATTACCTATAGTGCCAATGTTGATTACCTTATCCTTGGCATTGTCACCAAATATGATGGTTCCACATTTCTTGTTCTCAAGTTTGGAGAAGAGCTTTGAATCACCAGTCATGATCTTGGAGCATTCACTATCCAAATACCATAAGCTTGCTCCAATGGTTGCCTTTGAGCCTACCTACAAACACAAGTAGTATCACTTATTTTTAGGGACCCAAATAAATTTGGGTCCTTGAGGGTTAGCATCAACAAAAGTACTTAAGCCAAGGTACTCCCTCCTAACATGGCAAAACACATTAATGTGCCTATGTTTTAAGCAATAATGGCATTGAACATTAGGAGAGGAGGTCTTTTTGCTCAAGGCCTTTTGCCTGTTGGTGTGGTGTTTCTTAAGAGCTTGACCTTTAGGAAAAGGCTTGCCCTTGGGTTTGCCTTGAGGCTTGCCCTTAGGCTTGCCTTGCAAGGGTTTTGCTCTTTTAACCAAGAAACCATTTGATGGCTTCTCCTTATACATAGACTTAGGCTTTCGATCCTTAGTCTTAGCAACACTCACACTAGATGTTTGTGGTAGTGATGATGATCTGACAAAAATAGTCTTAAGAGCACCACAAGAGGTTGAAACCTTATTAAATCATAAACCATGTCTCACAAGGGGATCCCTTTGTAACACTAACAGGGTATCAAGGTTCTCCTTACCCTTATGGAACTTGGTAATGGATTCTCTCAACTCTTCTACCTCATTTTTCAATGAATCATTCTCTTTAGAAAGAGTTATCATTGTTGAGGTTTTAGTGAGCTCTTCTTGTAGTTGACCTTCAAGTTCCCTATTGGCGGACTTTGGAGCCTCTACTTGAGCCTTTAGCTTACTAATCTCTTTGTCACTTTCTACACATTTCATTGGAGCTTCAACCATTTTGTAATGGTAGAGAGTGCACTTCCAATTGAGCTCCTTGATGAGATCAATTACCTCATCATCATCACAATCACTATCATCATTAGAAGAGTAAAAAGAAAATGATGGAGAGAAAGGAGAGTTTACCTCATTAGAAGAGTGGTCTATAGCCATGAATGCAAGGTTGACGATTTCCCCATCACTCTCACTTTCATTATCTTGATCTTTTAGAGAAGAGGATGAAGCTTCATTATTGTTGTCACAATTGGCACTAAAGCTCTTCTTGTGTGTTCCTTTGAGAGTGGGGCAATCAGTCTTGATGTGCCCTTTCCTTCCACATTCATAGCACCTAAGGGTTGTGTCACTTTTCTCATTTCCTTCCTTTTTTTCTCCTTGTCCTTGCTAGGTTGTCCATCCCTAGACTTGATCATTTTGAGAACTCTCTTAGAGAGTAGCATCAAGTCTTGTTCACTTAGACCACCCTTGCCTTCTTCTTTCTTGAGCTCTTCACTTTGCTCTTGAGTGGACTTGAGAGCAAGTGATTTCTTCTTATCTTCCTCCTTCTCCTTTTCTTCAATCTTCTCATCCTTCTCATCTTTTATGAGGTTCATCTCATAGATAAAAAGACTACCTATGAGCTCATCGGTGGCTAGGGCATCAAGATTCTTTGACTCTTCAATAGAAGCAATCTTAGCCTCAAACTTCTTCCTTTGAAAAGACTTTAGGATCTTTCTATTGACTTCACCGATTGTTTACACCTAAGTTTTAGATGCAGATATGAGGAAGCGACTCAGAGGCCAAATGATGATATCCATGCTTGAAAAGCATGTATTTGAATGGTTTTAGCTCTCTCTAGATCACGAAAAATGATTTTGAAGAGGTTTTCAAACTTGAAAATGCATTTTAGAGTCAAAAAATTGATTTTAACATGAAATTGTGCAAACTTCAGACGATTTTAATTATAACTTTTTCTATGAGTGTTAGAATGGCCTAAAACTCATTCATTTATTAAATTGGGTCGTTTTGCACATTTTTTTTCTCTTATAGGATTTTTCAAACTCGAACGTTTGGCACCTCAATGGCACTAGTTTTGGCTAAACGCCAGCATCCTAGTAGAGTTGAGGACCAACACCACTACCATAGTAGTGTTGGGCCCAAATGCCACTACTATTATAGTGGCGTTGGGGCCCAACGCCACTATCATAATGGTGTTGGGCCCAAATGCCACTAGGCATAGTGACGTTAGATTGCAAATGCCACTAGCTTGATTTGCTCAGAAAATTAACGCATTATCTAATTGTTTATCTGATTTTCAAATTTCAAAACGAGATAGAAATAGTTTTAACTCATTTTTGAATTTGAAAAGTGGTTTTCATCCGTATTTGAATTTCAAAAGCTAGATAACAGAGCAAGATAACTACACTCTTACCACTTCCTCTGCCTTTAAAAAAGGCACGAAGGTTACATAATTCTTTACTTTGAATTGATCCTAGAGAAAGCTCTAATTGCTATTCCTTACTCTCTAGCTTATGAGATTCATCTTCCAAACCCCCTCTTTTTCTCAATTCTCTAGAAAAAGAGGGTTTTATCTTATTTCTTTGATCGGGATTCACTAGAGATGAAGCTCTACCAAATTCCATTCAACAATTTGAGGAACTCAAGCCATTCATGCACGTTCAAGAAAGCACTGCCCAAATCCATTTGAAGGACCCAAACCATTTTGATCCCAATGTAATGTATTTCTGGCTTTAATCTTTATTTTATTAATCATAATTAACATGAAACCATGCTTGATGTTTTGTTATGAATGATTAAATGAGAATAAATGAATTTCCATGAATATCTGTTCTTCATGTTCTTACGTGCTGTATCTTTAAAATAAATCTTATATAAATAATGCCATGTGGGAAAATGATTTAAATGTTAGATTTAGGATTATAAATGTTATTGCATTGTAGACACCTAATTTTTGGATGCAGGTTGGATAGGAGTGCTAGAAGCTCAGATGATGATTAGAGAGTAATTTTGTTACTCAGGGTACACTGTTTGAATGCCAAAGAACTTCTAATTATGCTTTCTAAAGATTTTGAATTGGTTTTAAATTGATTTTTGAGTTTTGATTGATCTTAAGATTATTTTAATTTGATTTTAAAGTGGTTTTGACTTTGGAATGAACATTAGAACCAACTTCTAATGTTCTAGTCCTTGATTCAGAGTTCAAACTATGATTCAGTGAGGTTTAGGGCTTGGAAACAGGCCAAAGTATCACGGAACGGACCAAACAGGGCTAGAATTGGGGCTGCTCCTTAACCTAGAGTCGTGCTCCTCTAGGAAGAGAAGTACTCCTCAACTTTGGCTCGTACGACTCAAGCTTGAGGCGCACGGCCCAAGGTTGAGGCGTGCTCCTCAACGTCGACCCAAAAACAATGAACAACAAGCCCAAAGGTGATTTTTAAATCCCAAACCCATTTTGATTGACTTGGCAGCCACTCCAAGTAATTTTAAATTAGATTTCAACCTTCCTTATTTGCTTTCAATCAAATTAAATCAAATCAAAATCAAATCTTCTTAATTAACATTGTTTCCTTACATAACAAAACCCAACACCTATAAATAGAGCCTTTCATTCTCACTTTCAATTCAACTCTTCTCAACCAATAGTAATGGTTAGAATGACATTTTCTCTTTTCTCTCTAGCTCGCCTGATTTCTTTTGAGCCTGCTCTCTAGCTAAGCTCTAAAGAATTCAGAGGTTAGATCTCGAAGGAACGCTAAAAACCTAATTTTAGTTATTTTTAGAGGATCTAACTGGCTTTCTCAAAGGTTTTCTAAAAGGTTGTTTTCACGAAGTTCTAACAAAGTTCTAGGCATTCAACATCAATACGATAATTCTAAACCCCTAATTTGACAGGATAAGCGCCCAAGAACCATGCATACACAACAATTATAAGCCGTTTCTAACCTTTATTATTATTTTTGTTTTTATGTTGTTATTGTATTCTTGGTTGTTAACGTTATTTTGAATGTTCTAACTAGTTTTGATTCTTGTTTTGCATGTTTGTGAATGTTATAACCGTTTATGGGAGGATGAATCGTCGATATGGAGATTTGAGCTTAAGAAACCTCAAAAACGTGTTCATCACCTTTAGATTAGTATTTTCATTATTGTTATGATGTAATCTTTTATTGTAATCTATTCTAGACATCTTGTTGGTGTTTGGATCTGTTTTAAATTGAATTTTTAGGTTTAATTAAGTTCGAGAACGGTTCATCGCATTCTGGGAACTAGAAGAGGCACACGGATCAACCTAGAGGTGCACAACCCTAAGTTGAGGCGCAAGTCTCTAGATAGAGGAGTGCTCCTCTATCTAGTGGTGCACAGTAGCTTTTCAGGCTCAGTCCAATGAGTTTTGATGGTTTTGGTCTAGTTTGGTGATTCTAGAAGTCCCAGAACGTGGCTAGGCATGCTTCACCCACTGTTTGTATCTCTAAACCTAATTTAGAATGCTTTCACATCTTTATGGTTGCTAGATGGATGAATTAGGGTTTCCATATTAGTTAAACGCTATTTATTTCCTTATTTTGCATGAATATGATTAAATAACTAAAAATAATGAAAAATAAATATGATTAAATAACTTAAATAGTTAAAATAAACTCTAATGCATGTTTTAGACTCGGGATCGTTAAAAACAATTTAGAAACATTACGTTAGAAATTAATTAGATCACTATAGAAGGTTTCTATTCTCCTTTACCTTTATTCTTTAGGATGCTAGAAGGTTTTCTATTCTTATTTACCTCCATTCTTAAGGTTGTATGTATATTGCATGTGATTGTTCATACTTATTATCATCTTGTTTATATGATTACCCCTTTCTGGCATGTTATTGGGTGTTACTGCTTTCCTTATTTATATTGTTGCTTGTTAGGGGATAGTATGATGTTAGTATAAACATTAAGGTATGACTCACAACTAAAGGAATAGCTTATGCTGAGCTCAGATCTCTGGCTTATGACATTTAGCGTCCTTTAGGGAATCTGACGTCATAAAGCGTGGAAAAGTATAGTCCTGGCCCATGAGTCCATGTGGCGACTCCCTTGCTCTGTTACACAAACATTATTCTTTCCTTGAATGGCGCGAGCTCGGGCTCATTAAAATACTTGGATCGGCTTGGTGTCTAGCCCATGATTCAGGGCCGTGACACACCTCCTGTCCACATGCATGTCATAAATAAAATGTTTTTCATCATTCTTTCCATGTTTATGTGAATCAAAGTTTTGAATATGTTATTGTTCATGCATTTATGTTTACTATATGTTCATTTTAAATGTTATATGATTGATATCTAGTTCTAGGTTGAGTTTTTACAATTTTAGACCTGTTTTAGGGTGTTTGCATCCATAATCTCCTATTTCTGTATGATTTTTGTTGATTTCTAGGCTTGAAAATGCAGAATATTGCATTTTCTATTATTTTTGCATGTTTTTGGATGTAGGTTCACAAACGCCACTAGGAAGAGTGATGTTTGGCCTAAACGCCACTCGTATAGTGGCGTTTCAGCCTAAACGTCACTCGTATAGTGGCGTTCGGCCCAAATGCCACTCCCACAGTGACTTTCATGGCCAACGCCACTGAGTTTGTTCTTAGAATTTGCTATGTATGCTCATTTGATGTATATTTGTGTATCCACTTGGAAATAAGCTATGAGGTAATCTTCTATAACCCTATTTGGTAATGTTTTTTTTTAAAATAAAATGCATGTAAATGGCTTGTAAATGCTGATTTGGTAATCATTTTAGGTTAAAAATTGGTAAAAAAACATAGGTTGTGTTGCTTGTTGCTTTGTTTATTGCAACCTTTGCATGTATATTGACTCAAATGCTAATCTGGTAATGTAAAATGAATCCTTGATTGTAACTAGAAACTTACCTTTTTGGCATGCTTGTGTGTAAAATGTAAGGAAACTATATTTGTTATATCCTGTTTAATAGTGGAAATGTAGGTAGAAATAACATTAAAAGTGGCTGTAAAGAATCACTTTAAGGAATGCGATTGTTCAATCACAGAATCTCTATGGTCAATGCGGCTTTACATTTCTTAAAGGAATAGAGACACACACCAATTAAGATGTTCCCGATGCTAGTTCAGGTGGTGACTCCCATATTAGCTCCTTCCGCTTAACGCGTAGTGCCGTAGTCGTTAGTTAAAAGTAGTCTACTGAAGAAACCCCTCTTTGTCTACACTGGTGGTGTAGATCTTGCCAAGCTTCTTTAAGCTCTCCACTAATGCGAGAAGATGATTAGTGAGAGTTGTGACATTTTCATTGTCCACCCTCTTGAAGGTTTCATATTGGTAGACTAAGAGCTCTACCTTCTTGTTTTTCATGGAGGTTGTCCCTTTATGGTAGTTGGCCAATGTCCTCCATATGGAATAGGTGTTTGTGCAATGTTGCACTCTTGCACATTCTTCTCTAGATAAAGAACTAAAGAGAATATACACAGCTCTATGATTCTTACCATTGTTTTTCTAATGTGCATCCACCCAATCCTTTCTTTCAAGCGTTGTAGTCACTTCCCCCATGGTTGTAGTTGGTGATGTCCATTCTACTAGGAGTTGATCCCAAAAATTGATTTGGTGACTATCCAAGTAGGATTGTATCCTTACTTTCCAATATGGATTGTCACTTCCATCGAAGTAAGATCTCAAGCTTGTGAAGCCATCACCTTACATCTTTTATGTTCTTGAACTCCCATTTAAGGTTGAAATGAGTAACAAGGCTCTGATACCAACTGAAATACCAAAGGGGGGGGAGGTGAATTGGTGTAGAATTAGAAATTAAAATCTTCACAAGAATGGAGACAAAGATTTATAATGGTTCGAACACAACCAAGTCCTACATCCACTCTCCCAAACACACAATTTGGGGTTTCACTTCCACACACACACACACATATATATATTATAAGCAAGAGTTTTACCAAGTTAACTCACAATTAAGTGTTTACTAGTCTCACACCAAAATTTTACAAGAGTTTTTCTTAAGGCTAACTCAACAACCTAGTGTTTCCTAAGGCTAAAACCAAACCTTTACAAGAGTTTTTCTTAAGGCTAACTCAACAACCTAGTGTTTCCAAAGGCTAATACCAAACTCAACCCAAGTGTTTCCCAATCCTCACCAAGATTGACACTTGTACAAGATAGAAAGACATTCAACCCAAGCAGCTAATGCTAAATGAGTTCTAACTACCCCCACACACAATTAATTCACCAAGAATTAATTACAAAGAACTTTGAGAAATGAAATTACAAGAGTTTGGCTATTCAAAGAATGTGTATCTTACTTGAAAGACATTAATGATGGGTATTTATAGCCAAAATGCCTAAAACTAGTTGTTAGATACATATGGAGTTATGCTCTAACAACCACTTACACATGCATTTAATGCTCCGTAGGGTGTTAGGTCGCGGGGTGAAATAGCTCGTTGTGGCTGGGAAATTTGAAAAGCAGTCTAACGTCTAGTTTCTCCTTGAGGTCTGCTTGAGTCGTGGCGGTGATCTTCTATGTCACGGTCACAAACTAGCCAAAACAAGCTTGGAAATGAGCTTACTACGACCTAAATCACGAGGGCGATTTGGGTGGTTGTGGTCGCGACACACTCTTGAATCTAATTCCTTTCATGAGGGTCGTGGGGGCGAGCACCTCAATCGTGGGCACAATGCTAGTGTTCATGAGGTGTCTTAAAACTCATCTTTCTATTTCCTCTAGTTGTAGGGTGATGACCTTGTCGCATGGGCTATCTGATTAGACTTTAGATAGGTTTAGCTTGGATCGTAGGGGCGACCTTCCCGTTACGGGGGCAATCCAAGATCTAGTAGCTCTCTTGATTTTGGGTGACCTGAGTCACGGGGATGATTCTCCAAATCGCGGTCGTAATTACCATCGCGAGGGCGACCGTCCTGATCACGGCCGGGATTTATAGGTCACTTTTCCAAACTTTGCTTTTGCTTAAAGAAACTCAACCGACACACTTAGAAACTTCGTTAATCACTTAGTAAAGGTTGTTAAACTCAAAATAAGTTAGATTGAGACCACTAAGGCCAACATGTTGTTTAAATTTGGTTACTTTCAATCAATCTAAACCAAAATGCAATGACAATGATTTGAAGTATGAATCGAGTTGTTTTGCTACAGATCAATAGTAGTAAAGAACGCAAGAAAGATGGTCCCACTTCATTTCTTTCTGAAGAAAAACTTCCAAGGGTACAAAAGGATAGCTATTCTTCCTTTGCTACCCTCTAAAAGAAGTTAATACGCATTAATTACAGAAAAAGAAACAGTTGAACAAAGGCAAGAAATTTTAAATTTTTTTATTGGTTATGGTGTTTTAAAACTTGCAATTTAGGTGTTCGAAGAAATGTCTCAATAGATTCACATACTGTTATAGGTAATATGCTTCTTACTTTAGTACCATTTTTATTTCTAAATATATTTTTTCTGTTCTGAATTGTGATGAAAAATAAACTTTCTTTTGGAACTGTTAGGTTTTCATTTATAAATTATAATTTTGAGACTTTGTAATTTTAAACTTTTTGATGTTTAAATAATGCATAATGCTATATGTCTCTACTTGAGACACAATGAAGGTGTCTCTATTACCATATAAAATATATAATAAAGCAAAGAAAAGATTGTATATATGACATTTTATGGCACTATTACTACTACACTACCATACTTGTATAGTGAGTTCAATATTTTTCTCAGGAAGCAAAATTTGTGTTCTTAACCATTAATCTAATATCAATTGATTTAATTCTTTGAGGCTTCCTATTATCAGTAAAATGCTATGTACATATAGATTGATTATTTTAATAAATTTGATTGCTAGTGTCAGGATTAATTAGTTATGACACTACTAAAAAACGTGATTTGGCGAATAAATATTTAGTCGCTAATTGTATTTAGTGACTAAATTGTGACTAATGTATTTAGTCGCTACTTTATTTGTCGCCAATTTCTATGGAGACTAAAAAATTGTTTTAGTCGCTAAGTAGCGACTAAATAATGACCAAATTTTAGTCTCAAATTAGCAACTAAAATATGACTAAATAGAGAATAAAAATTAGGTGACTAATTGGAGACTAAATAGTGACTAATCAGATTTTTAATTTTAGTCGCTAATTTGTCTCTATTTAGTGACTAAATAGCGACTAAATAGAGACTAAATATTAAAAATCTGCTTAGTCACTATTTAGTCTCTATTTAGTTGCTATTTTGTGACTAAATCGCGACTAAATAGTGACTAATTTTGTTTAGTCTCCATTTAGT
>CANYLF011730510.1:0-10854 GCA_948193215.1 Bocquillonia castaneifolia | reverse complement strand
TCGAGTCTAATTAATTGAGTTAAATAGTATTTTTTACACAAAATGGTTTGGTTCAATTTGAAATAATTTAAAATTTTAGTTTTAGATTTACATTCAATTTTATAGGTTCTATACTAGGGGTTAAAGGTTTACTAGGTGTTCTATATCGGTCATTCTCCTTATAATGTTATAACTGTTGCTTCCATGAGTATAACTGTGTGTATATATTATTTTATAGATACTTATGCCGTGTGACTGCCTGCGATTAGGTTGCATTTCATAAATATGATATTGATTCACTCAGTGAGGTTTGGCACTTTGACTCTCCTCAATCTTATTTTTCAGGATCCTTCTGCTCAGACCTCCTGTCAAAGTCTCTACACCGGTCTTCTTCTTCACCGGCTATTTTAAGTATATTTTGACTACCAATATTTGGATGTAACTTTTCTAGAGCTATAGTAGTAACTGTTTGCTTAAGATTTGTCTTTATCAATGACGGAGTTAGGGGGGTTGGGAAGGGCCATGACTCCCTAACTTTACAAAAAAAAAAAATCCAAGGTAAAATTTAGTATATTTTAATGTTGCCTCCTAGATTATTGTTTTTTTTTTCCATATATTTAGACTACTTGTTTGTGTAAATTATAATATATAATTGTTGGTATAATATATTTTAATGTTGACCACCTGAAAAAAATTTCTAGCTTCATCACTTGTTTTTATGGATGTTTCTATGCAAGTATAGATAGATATGTATGAATATTATTATTGTACTCTGGATGTATGTTATGTTTTGTATATTTATAGTCCCGTGAGGCTCTGGAACGCTAGTTTTTATTATTATATATGATGCAGAGGACATTTATATATTTATGGACAGGTTGTGAATCACAACTTGTGATTACAGAGTGCATGTGATGGTTGAACTACTATATTTATCAAGTATTAGGATTTGTATGAGTTCTGGTAGCTAATCGTTTTCTCGTTCTCTAGCACTGGTCACGTACCCGGTGTTGGGTTGTGAAAATTTGTATAACAAAAATAACAAATAAGTAATTATTTTGGAATGGAGATAGTACTAATCACTCTTGACAACTTGTGACAAATAGCTATCTTTACCTTTTGATCATAAATTGTATAATATTCCCGCTCAAATTAGGAAAAGGGGGAAAAACTTGAATTAAATTTTAACAAAGAATTCTTTAATTAAATATCATAACCTTTGTTAAAGATAAAGGGAAACGAGATTTGGCTTGGATTTTATTTTAAAACAGAAACAAGATGTTGATTACTTTGCTGGTCCATTAAGACATCTTTGCTCCCCACAGGATTTAAAAATTGGAAAACATTCTTATCACTTTGCTTGTCTGCTAGGACATTCTCCCTCTGTCAATTGAAAGTTTGGAATTTCTGCTCAACCTTGGAAAATAAGAAACCAAATGTAAGGGGTGTTTGATAATATAATTTACCACTTAAATTAATGCTTCATTAATTTTGTAAAACTTTAATTAAATTATCAAATTTAACCAAAATTTTATAATTTGTCAATTTGTTCCAACATCTTTACATTTTGTGTTAGTTTTAGTCAACTTAAAAATGATGTTTTTTTAATTATGTGTCATGTTCCACTGATCACGTGGCATATGACATGTCTAAAATATTTTAACCACAACTTTCAATAAGTTATTAATTTTAGCTTCATCTTATGAAATTTTATCAATTTAATTTAATTTGACAATAGGAGCATGTTAAGCATATCATTTTTAAGTTGATTAAAACTGAAACAACAGATAAAGATGTTAGAAAAAAAATGACAGATTTCAAAGTTTTGATTAAAACTGATAATTTGATCAAAAGTTTTGGCTAAAATAAACTATTTTTTATAAATAAAATCATAATTGAGAAAACATATGCTTTTTTGGGTGCAGGATAGGCAAGAACAAGAATTTTTGTCGGCTAACTAGAGTATTTAAACATGATAGCATTGATTTATTTTCGTATACCCCATTGTTTTAAGAAATAAAAAGGTGTATTTAGACACAAAATGGAAGCTGATAAGAAAGTTGAAGAACTAAAGCAATTCCAGTCTCCGTTGATTATAGCAGTGAAAGATGATGGCTCTGGGTCCAATGATAGCGGCATAATTGGTAAGAAAATAGCTGCATTCCTCAAATTTCCCTTCATTGATGAAAACGATGTTAACCAAACCATTTTTAGCTTAACCACATCCCGAATCTCCAGCCAACTTGCTTATGATAATTTTGCTTTTGAATTAGTTTGTCAAATTGCTTCAACGCAACTCCACTTGAATATCAAAGTTGTCATCAATACTCCTTTCAAAGATGGAGCCCAACTTAAGAGATTGGTGCAATTTGCAAGCTATGAGGGGGCACAACTAATCATTATTCAATGCAATTCAAATGATGAAGAAGACGATAATGAAGAAAATGATTATGATGGTGGAAGGACTCTTAAGCTCACGATTGATAAAGAGTCATTCGATGTGAAGAAAGTTGTCTCTGAAATCTCCAGTTTGCTACTCGCCGTAGAAAAGGAAAAGGTACGTGAAGTAGGTAAGGCCATAATAAGAGACACTACTGAAATTAGACAACCTAAAAATGATCATTTGCATGAATTGAAACACGTAGAGAAACCAAAAAAAGAAAACATTTTGTGCACAAGTTGTTCAAAACTTATTTCTGGGTCCTTTTCTTATCATTGTGAAGAATGCGATGAATTCGCTCTTCACAACTTCTGTGCAGAGTCTGCCCCAAATGTAGACGTTTTTTACAAACGCCCTCCTCCTTTTTTGGCAAGCATGAAAATTGATAGTTATCATTTCGTACGTACTTACAAATGCAATAATTGTGAAGAATTCTCATATGATTGCTACGATTGTCTCCTCCAAACCCACCTTAGACTTGGAATAGTGCCAACAATTCTTAAACAAAGTAAGAAACACCTACATTCACTTAATTTCATGATGATCCCACATCGGTATAATTATCAATACAAATGTAGCATTTGTGATAAGCTTGGTAATTGTGTTAGCTACAAATGCTTTGAGTGCACTGACTGGAATTATGACGTTCATGTCAATTGTATAATACAAAGAACTATTATAAAGAAGACCCACCACTTCGGTGAATGCACATTCCGCCTGACTTCTACTCGTCCAATCTATAGTCAATGTCAAGTTTGCGGAGGAAAATTTGTTCCAGGTGAACTTTATTATAAGGGCCAAGATTTAAAATTTTATATATTATAATATCCAATTTTATATTATTAATATTAAATTATAATCAATTTTAAACTAAAATAAATACAAAATTTTAAATAATTAAATAATAAATTTACAATAATAACCAATGGGGTCTTAACTTAGTGGCAAAGCCATTTGATAAGGAAGTCTCAATCAAGGAAGGTCTCGAGTTTGAGTTTCACCCCTGTTGGGAGAGAGATGGGGCTTCTCTCGACCAGAGATTAGTCTGGACAACCATAAAAAGGAGTCCAGAATACTCCGGTGGGTGTGTGCGTACTACCACTTATCAAAAAAATTTACAATAATAAAAAAAAGATAAATAACGTTATATAAGACTATTATATTAAATTGAAGCATCTAATTAAAATTATTAAATGGTAAATAATAATCTGAGTTCAAATTTTAAATAAAATTTATATTAATAGTATATTATATTTAATGAAATGGCATCATCAATATACACATTAATTTATATTTCTCTAGATTATCATTTGTCAAAATTACATACTCATTTTAAGTTAATTTAAATTTTTGAAATTTAAATAAAATGATTTATGTTAATAAATAAAAATATTATGCTTGTTTCTTATCAAAAAAATTATTCCTCAAAGTATTTTAAATTGTGTGTAGCATATAAAAATAATTATATATTTAAAGAACTTATAAATAAGAGAAAATCAAATTGTAAATTATTGATTAGAAAATTTATAGCTAATAAATTTTATATACCCACTACTTAGCTGATTAAAATCCTCAAATTTCAAATAAAGCACGTACGATAATAAGTGAAAAAAAACCATGTCATATTTTCATTAAAAAAATTCTTCTTAAAATATATTTTCTATTAAGATACTCTCCTAGTTAATGTATAGAATTATTCAACATTAAAATAATTTAGAAATAAAATATAATTTTATATTCCTGACATTAAATTATTATTAATAGTAGATGAACAATATTTAATCAATTTCAAATAATTAAATAACAAAATTTCACAAGTAAATATATTATAAATAATATAATATGCTTACATTGATTTATAATAAATAATTTATTAAAAAATTTAAATAGATAAATAATAAATTCAATTTAAAATTTGAATAATATAGTATTTATTAGTCATATCAATTTCAAATATATCCTATAATCTTTTAATAGATTATATCAATTAAGCTATTAAAAATTTAAATTAAAAAATTATAAAAATAAATAAGAACATATATCATTTTTCTATTAAAACTAATGTATGGCATGATCTAGTTGAATAGGCAGTCTATACTGGACACGTTTCTTGATGTAAAAATTGCTGATAGTGGTCTGTTTATTGTTTAAGACAACTAAAGTAATAGTGGTCTGGAAAGATGGTAGTCGGCAGTTACCTAATCCAATTGATGAAAATACTCTTAGGACCTGGCAAGAAATTCATCAGTACCAATTACAGAATACTGTTTCAGATAAGATTTTATGGGATGGAAAGGATAGGTATACTGTTGGAGCAGCTTGGAAGTCCTTTAGTATTCCTGATCCTAAAGTGAATTGGTGGAAACTGGTGTGGTACCCGGGTGCCCACCCCCCTCTCCGACTGGTGACTCAGTGAAACCGATTAACCAAATCGAATTGAAAAGTCAAATCGTATTTTATGATTAACCGATCCATCAGTTTAGGTTTAAGTTCAAGATTTTATTAGTTTATGGTTAATGATTTAGATTTAGGGTCGATAGATAAAAAATCGATAATTAACGGTTAACCGGTTTATATATAATATATATATATAATTCTTAAAAATAAAAATTCAGTTTCATGCATTGACTTATGTTTTTATGTTGAAATATTTTATATTAAAATATACTTTATATATATATTTTTTAAATTACTTCACATATTTTTATTTTTTTATTGTATTACACACCTTATTAATTATGGTTAAACAATTTAAAAAAAGTTAACAACTAATTTAAAAAAAGTTAACAACTAATTTTTTTAAAAGAAATACAACGGTTAAAAATCAAAAACCGAAAAATCAAACTGTATTTTATGGCACGGTTAACCGATTTGAAATTTTAGATTTAGGTTCAAAATATTAAAAACCGAAATGTCATAGATCGGTTTACAAATAGGGATCATGGACCTGTTAACCGGTCCATGCCCACCCCTACTGGTGACCCACGAAGAGGATAGAACGGTGGCTTGAGCCGTCCCTCTTCAAGGAAGAGCCGCCCCCCCTTCTGTCTGTCATTCTTTGTTTTCTGTTTCACATGGTTCTTGGGGGAAGATGAATGGAATTGCAGAAATGCCATTGTGTATATTTTTTGGGCTTTTATTGTTATGGGCTTAGGGGCTTATTAATAAGTTAAAATTGTTCGATTGAATTGATCGGTCTAGTATGATTAATTCAAAATTGATTTTTTGATTGGGTGATGGATCTAAATTTAATGTGCATTTGTCTCAATAAAAAAAATCTAATGCTCATTTGCATTTCTCTTCATAATTCATTAACTCTCATAATGCAATCAAATTAATTTTTAATTTTATTTATAATAATTTAATTAAATAATATTCTATTTTATTTTTTATTTCATCAGTTTTAACTGTTTAATTATAATTAATCTATAGAATAACAAAATAACCCATCTAAAAAAAACAAAGTAATTATTTTTAAGCATTTTTCTCAATTAGTAGGTCAAAATAATGATCAAATAACTAATTTATTATAATATTTCAATTGGTGATTTATGTAAACAAAGTTTTTAAATATTTCTTACATAAACATGATTAATAAAAAAATATGGGTATATATATATCGCGCTCAATAATTATCCGTCTTCCTCAAAGCCGCTGTCCCCTGCTAGAATTTTCTGGCTGCACCATTGGTGGTACCCCCACCATGTGCCAAGATTTTGCTTTATATTGTGGTTGGTCTTAAGAAGAAAGTAAAAACTAAGGTCCAGTTGCATCAATGGGATTGCATTGTTGACAATTTATGCCCTTTTTGCAATTCAAATCCTAAAACTATAGAGCATTGCTTCTTTCAATGTCCTCTTAGCTAGAAAGTTTGGAGAGTTGATATGTGTTGTATTAATTTGAATTTTTCGTCAAAATTTTTGGCCATCGAAAGCAAATGATGGGTAGCCAAAAATATAGAATTTAGTATGGGTAAATAGTCAATTATGAAGGCTGAACTTTTTGCTTTAATTGCCACACTTGTTGGCTATAAATAGACACATTAATTTGCTTTCTAGAGTGTGCTTCATTTTTGAGTAGAGTGCTTATTAATTTTTGTGTGAGAGCAATTGAGTTAAATTTTGGGTGTGAGTTATTCGTGTGGGTGTAATGTTTTTGGAAGTCTAGTCTCTCTATTAGGTACAAAATTTAGTTTAGTCCATTCAGTTTATTTTGTACAATTTGAGAGATAAACACCATTTGATTATTTTTGGGCTTTTTGGGTTATGAGGTTATTTTCCACATATTTTGTACTCCTCATATTTGTTAGTGCATTTTATTTTCTCATTTGTCCGTGGACGTAGGCTTCCACCGAACCATGTTAAATTTTGTGTCTTTTTTATTTTTTTGACGTCTCCATTTATTTTTATCATTTCTAAATAAATATTTGTCATGCTTCCGCTGCACCACTTTGTGGCCATGTCTATTTTGCTAATTTTCCCAACAAGTGGTATCCGAGCCTCTTCTATATTGTTTTGGGATTTGTTATGGTGACGTCAAAATTTGAAATTGAGAAATTCAATCGCAGCATGAGTTTTGCCTTATGGAAAGTTAAGATGCGTGCGCTGTTGACACAAAATGGGTTGCAGAAAAGCACTTCTAGAGAAAGAGAAAAAGCCAGCCACTTTGACGGAAGCTCAAATTGAAGAAATGGATGAAAAAGCCATTGCTTCCATTCAGTTATGCTTGTTAAATAAGGTCCTGCGAGAACTCGTTCATGAGAAGATGGCCGCAGATTTGTGGAAAAAGCTTGAATCACTTTTTATGAAGAAAAGCCTCACCAGCAAGCTTGTTGTGAAGCACCGGATGCACATGCTCAATATGGCAGAAGGTACACCATTGAAATCATACATTGATGTGTTTACATCCATTTTGATGGACTTGGAAAATATATATGTTAAGTATGATGGAGACGATTTTGCTCTCATGTTACTCCATTTTTACTTTCTTCTTATAATCATTTTAGAAATACTTTAATTCTTAATAAAGAAACATTTTCTGTGGAGGAGGTAAAAGAAGCTCTTTTCGCAAATGAGCTTATGGATAAGGAGTTTATTCATAGCACTTACCAGAACCCAGGTGATGGTGTAATGGTTTGTAGATGTACTAGTTGTTGAGATTCTGGTACCAGTTCCAGGCATAAAAATTTAACCTGTAATTATTGTAAGAAGAAAGGGTACATTAAGGCTGATTGTTTTAAGTTGAAAAATAAACAGCAGCATAAGGAGGAACCCGATGAAGCCAATTTTGTCGGCGATGAGTCTAAAGGTGAATTTTTTTGACTGAAGAAAAGGTCGCGTCAAGGCAAGGTTGGATTCCAAATTTCGGTTGTCCATATTTTTTTTTGTCTCGATGGAAATTGGTTTTCCACTTATGAATTCTTTGAAAGCGGAGTTGTATGTATGGGCAACTGTCAACCTTACAAAATTGTTGACATCCGTTCAGTAAAAAATTATGTGTATGAATTTCATCTCTTTGTCCACTTTGGATACTGGTGGATTTAATTTTATTGGTGGTGGCGGGATTTTTTTGGGTGCCATGCATATTTGTGATGTCAGCTCGTCAAGTCGGCCGTTTATACGAGTTTGAGAAATTCTGTCATTACAGGTGTAACTGCTACATCGTCTTCTTTTATGGTAAATTCAGAAGCATTTTCATGCTAATGGTGTTTGGTGTACTAACTGCTAAGGTAGTATTTTTGAGAGTAAATGCTACATATAGTTGGTTTGATATTTTTCGTGACTACACTATTTTAAAATTTTATGTTGCTCTCTTGGATTTGGAAAATGATTTATCATCAAGGAGGATTTTTGTGAATTTGTCAAAATTCAAATTAAGGAGGATAATTGTTGTATTAATTTGAATTTTTGTCAAAATTTTTTACTACCGAAAGCAAATGATGGGCAGCCAAAAATATTGAATTTGGTATAGGCAAATAGTTAATTATGAAGGCCAAACTTTTTGCCTTAATTGCCACACTTGTTGGCTATAAATAGGAATATTAATTTGCTTTCTAGAGTGTGCTTCATTTTTGAGTGGTGTGCTTATTATTTTTTGTGTGAGAACAATTGAGTTAAATTTGTGGGCGTGAGTTATTTGTGTGGGTGTAATATTTTTGGGTGTCTAGTCTCTCTATTAGGTACAAAATTTAGTTTAGTCCATTCAGTTTTTTTGTACAATTTGAGGGATAAACACCATTTGATTATTTTCAGACTTTTAGGTCATGAGGTTATTCTCCACATATTTTGTAATCCTCATATTTGTTAGTGGATTTTATTTTCTCCTTTGCCCGTGGACGTAAGCTCTGCCGAACCACGTTAAATTTTGTGTTTCTATTATTTTCTCTATTTTGACGTCTCCATTTGTTTTTATTATTCCCAAATAAATATTTGCCCCTACTTTCGCTGCGCTGCTTGTGCCCGAGTCAATTTAATTTGCTAATTTTCCCAATAATATGAAGATTTCAAATTATCCTGCTAACTTCTTTCTTGGTCAAGATTAATTAGTTGGTACAATAGGAAAGCAGCGGGGAAAAGCATGCTTATAGATTTCAAAAAAAGCTTATTGTAAATGGTAGTGTATTCATCTGGTAGGCTCGCAATTATTGTATTTTTAGATTGCAGTTCTGTATAAAGTGAGATGTGCCTTTTTTTGTAAATATGATAGTATTCTGCTAGCTTAGGATAGGCATAATTTTTTTGATAATTTGCAATAGTTATTGTAGTTGCTTTCTCTATTTGGAAAGTTATTCTCATGGATTAAAGAGCCGAACTGGACTGGCCGATTCGACCGATTCAATCACGAACCTAGCACCAATCCGGTTAATTATTGCTTTGAAATTGGATTTATAGTTGAAACGTAAAAAATCGGAAAAACTGTTGGACCGGTAAATTTGAGCAACCAGCCGGTTTGTGTAAATAGACAAGAAAATGAAGGGAAAAAAGAAAAAAAGAAAAATGAATATAGTAAAACCTCTATACAGTTATATTATTCGGACCCTATAAATTTTATTACTATTAAGATGTTATAACTGAAATGACCAAGAGGGGGGGTGAATTGGTGCGGAATAGAAAATAAAAAAAAATTACTTTAAAGAATGAACAAGAATTTATAGTGATTCGGTCCCAACTTGACCTACGTCCACTTCTCCCAAAAACACTTTTTGGGGTTCCACTAACCACAAATCGAAAACAATGGAGATTTCAAGGCTATCTCCAACCTTTACAATGTGAGATTTACAAGGCTATCTCACTACCTTTACAATGGAGATTTCTAAGGCTATCTTCAACATTTACAAATGAATTTTCTAAGGCTAACTCACAAACCTAACTCAAGTGTTTTTATGGCTTACACTCAAAACCCAAAACCCAAGTGTTTTCAAGGTACATACTTAAACCTTTTCATGTGTTTTAGTGTCTCTCACACAATACAAAAACAAAATGAAAGTTATAAGAAGAAGAATGAAGGTTTTTTCTCACAATTACAACGTAAACTCTCAAATAACTTATGAATATTGTGACTCTTAATTGCTAATCTTTCTTCAAGCTCTTGTATATATTTTGATGCCTCAAATACCTCCTTTTATAGGCAAGAAATAAGAAATGGCCGTTCTCAATCAACCAAGAAATTAAAATTTGATTGGTGAGGCTCCATTCCTCAAGGCTGTTAGCTTGCTTGACAAATGTGGCATGTCTCCTTCAAAATTAAATATCTCTAGTTCTGATTGTTGAAAAATTATGATTCTTTTTTTATTAGAAACTAGACATCCATACATTTTAAACAATATATGGCACATTTTCTGAAGATTTGTAGATTTTTTTGCAATAATTCAAACAATGGACGCTTAAAGCATATGACTTGTAGTTGGAGTAGTCTGTATTCAAACAAGAATATCTCTTTGTAGAAAATTGAAAATGCTCCACCGTTTTTTCCATTGAAAAGTAGACTTCAAGAGCTTCATCCCCACCAAATTTCACATTCAAATAATTTTTCTACAATTTTTGGCATAAGTTTGAAGACAACCTATGTGTCCAGTCCCTTGTTTGACAGCATGACCATAAATCATTCAAAATTCATATTTTTAAGTTTTTAACTTCAAAAATTCAAATAAAATTTTTTCTGAACACTAGAATTATTGGGCATTCAATCCATATATAATTTATAATATGATTATTGCCCAATTAGTGCAGTTAATTCATTTAATCAAGCCCATCCAAAATTGACTCTTCACATTTAGTTTTCCTTAAGACCTAAACTTCCAATATACCATGTCCAATGTGCATAAATTGTAGGTTTAATTAGCCCATGACATATTTCATTTTCTTACTCCATGACTTTAACTTTTAACTCAAGAACTCTCACCAATTAACCCAAGTGTTTTATTGAGGTTTACACTT
>CANYLF011730139.1:0-10888 GCA_948193215.1 Bocquillonia castaneifolia | reverse complement strand
GAGAAATGTTTGATTGAATCATGTATAATGAGTAAACGCAATGAAAGTTAAATCATAATTTTTGCATGTCCCATTTTATGAACAAACTGCTTGGAGGTTCAATTTTAAATAAATCTCATTTGAAAACAGAAATGTATTAGTGCTCTCCAATCTATTACCTCTATGTTTCAGTCTGTCTCTATTGCTAAACTAAGAAAGTTAGCATGTCTCCGATTGTAGAGTCTAATTATTTGAATGCAAACATGGTTACATGCTTTTATACATTACATGCACCACTATTGTAGTATTAAAGCACATTTTTATGTTGTTCAGGGATTTACATATCCGGTGAGGGCACACTTTTTAGAAGATGTGCTAGAAATTACTGGATATAAGTTAACGTCTTTTAATCAAATTGATGATTATGGACAAGATAAAATGTGGAAAACACAGAGGCAGCTTGCACCACGGAAAAGAAAAAACCAGATTACTACTCTTGTTGAGGTATGATATTGACAATCAATGAACGTGTTGACCTCTGGAATTTGTGTTTCTGTATGATTGACAAGTGATGTGAGATCAAAGTTGAATATTTTGATTCTCTCTTATGTTCTTCATTATGTGCTTCTTATTTTTGTTTTAAAAACAGTGGTTTAAATCATAAACCTGTTTCTGAACAGTGCAGGGTGTAATTTTGATTTAGAAGAAACTTTTGTCTCTTAAAATTGTGGCTTTGTTATTTTCCCTTGCAAAGATGTCAGTTCATTACCTTTTATTGGTTATTTCCGTGCTGTTTAGAGAATCATGTCTTTCTCTGCAACATGGATAATGCAATTTTGGAGCTTTGGATGATGACTTTTATTTTTGTACAGAATGCTCTCAATAAATCAAGTTTTGAGAGTTATAGCTCCAGGACACGTGATTCTCTAGCATGCTGGATGCCTGATTGCATAGGCTTTAACATTATCGAGGCAGTTCTGTGCCATATATGTAGGAAGGAACGACCTGGTGGTGTCTTGCTATTCATGACTGGTTGGGAAGATATCAGCTGTCTGAGGGATCAACTTAAAGCTCATCCTCTTTTGGGAGATCCTAACAGGGTTCTGCTTTTGACATGTCATGGTTCTATGGCAACTTCTGAACAGGTAAGGATGTATGTACTAATTAAGTGCTGGGGAGAGATGTTGAAACAAATGGAAGCCACAAATGCACAGGATAGAAAAGCGCCTGAAATAGTTGAATGCTGATGCTATTAGTTTAGCTTTCTAGTTTTGATTGCAGGGGCTCTAAAGCTGGTTTCTGCACTTGGCTTAAGTTGTATCTTGACATGAAAATTTTTACTTGGAACTTTGAACTGAATATGCCTGAACCAGATGATCAAAACTCTTAAGAAGTGTCCAGCTTGAGAAAACCACAGTAGAACACAACTTAGGAAAAACTACAGTAGAACATACTTGAAAACAATAGTGGCAATAGAGTTGGATAAGGTCTCCCTAATAGCTGTGGAATTTTATGTATGTCCACATCTAAGCCAAAACAGCACCTTGTTCTACAACAGATTTGAATGACAAAATTTGATTTTTGAAATTGGATGAATACTAATTTCCATTATAGTTAATTAATTGAACATGATAGATACAAGCACCTTTGATTTCCTGTCTCACCTATTTACAATACGTGACATTGCATCCTACAGATGATTTATTGTGATGTGTTCACTGGCACAATTGCACAACAAATATTTCCAACATGTAAAAGAAAATCTGTGTAGCATGCTATATGTCATTTGGATAATGAATTATTTCCACTGTGTTCATTGTTTCTGTCACTGCTTTCTGCAGAAACTCATATTTGAGAGACCTCCTCCTAATGTATGTAATGAATTATTTCCACTGTGTTCATTGTTTCTGTCACTGCTTTCTGCAGAAACTCATATTTGAGAGACCTCCTCCTAATGTACGTAAAATTGTTCTTGCTACTAATATGGCAGAGGCAAGTATTACGATTAATGATATAGTTTTTGTGGTTGACTGTGGTAAAGCTAAAGAGACCACTTATGATGCTTTGAACAATACACCTTGTCTGCTTCCTTCATGGGTATCACAAGCATCTGCCCGGCAAGTAAGTTCCCTCGCAGCATATGTTATGTAAACTTGGACTTTATGTGTGTATATCTCATTTGAACGTGCTAAACTATAATCAGAACATTTTATCCCTTATTGTTATTGTTAATGATCTTTTTTCAATAAGCAACTCTAATCTATCATTGTCTGGGATCAACATCTACCTTACCCAATGAGCTTGGGATAAAATCGGATTGACTAACCAAAGTTTGCTTCAGTCATGCTTTTCCCCAAGGATGCTCCTAAAGTTCCTCAGCCGGTGGTTCAATCCAGCCTATTCTTGAAATAAATAAAAATAAAGAAAAAAATTGAAATGCTTATTGAAGTATTGAATAAGTATGTGACTTCATGGTTTCAGAATGAGACAGTACATCACCTAAATCTGGATTCAAGTATATTCCTTTTAATACCTGTTTTTGTATGATCACGTCTGTTTATTTGTTGCTGACTCTATTTGCATGATAGAAAATTAGCAAAGTATGCTGGGGGCTTCTCTACTTGAGATAGTGGTGCTTCCATGAACTTAGATAGTTTTGCGCAGGTTCAGGTCTTTGTTTATAGGTTGGGCTAGAACAATTCTAAATTTATGATTTGGTTGACAGCATAGGGGCACAGAGCAGTTTATCTTGTATGGACTATGGAGTGATTAAAATTTAAATGGCATCTTCAGTGCCATTTCTCAACTTTGTCTTCATTCTATCCTTTTTCCTTTCAGTCTTTTTCTTACATCTAATATATTTCTTGGGTTATACTTTGTTTGCAGAGAAGAGGCAGGGCTGGTCGTGTGCAGCCAGGTGAATGTTATCACCTCTACCCGAAATGTGTATATGAAGCTTTTGCTGAATACCAACTTCCAGAACTTCTGAGAACTCCCTTAAATTCTCTTTGTTTGCAAATAAAGAGTTTACAGGTTGACAGTATAGCAGAATTCTTGTCAGCTGCACTCCAGCCACCCAAACCTTTGGCAGTAAGTCAATAAATGTGTATGACTGGAATTTTGAACTGAGGGATTGAAAATGAAAGATCTTAATTTATTGGTTGATTCATAATCTCGTACAAAATAAACTTGCATGCAAGTGATTGTTATGCATATTCAAATGGCTTGCTTTTCTGTAATGTTAAGTTCAACTGTAAATTGCTACCTTAGTTCTCAGTCAGTAGCACAAACTAAATTGGTGATGTATTACAGGTGCAAAATGCCATTGATTTTTTGAAGATGATCGGTGCATTAGATGAGAAAGAAAATTTGACAAATCTTGGTTAGTTTTTTCATTTTTGCTATTTAGAAAAAATTTACTGCCATAAGTTTTACTTGCTATATTATTTTTTTGCACTCACTAAATTTTGTATCTCTCCAATTTTCAACCAGGGATGTTCTTGTCAATGCTTCCGGTAGATCCTAAGCTAGGAAAAATGCTAATCATGGGTGCTGTCTTTCATTGCTTTGACCCTGTATTGACCATAGTATCTGGTTTGAGTGTCAGGGACCCTTTCCTTCTTCCGCAGGACAAAAAAGATGTAAGTTTAGTTGACAATGTTTTATTTGTCTTCTCAAAGTATTGAAGCATCTCTGCAAACTGTGTAGAAAATTATACAAGCATGATTCTGTGTTTTTTTCTGTAAAGTATGTTAAAAGTAGGTTTTTTTTTTATAGTATTTTCCATGTTATAATTTGAGCTCCTATAGCTATCAGAAGAATGTGATCATTAATAGAAAAAATGATAACAAACTGAAAGATGAACCTTCAATTTTCTAGGATGAAGCAGCCTGATGAGTACTACTGTAGTTCTTTATCATACTTGCAAGTGCCCAGAAATTGTGTCGTCATCCAAAGAGTGAAATCTTGTGACAGTTTTTTTGGCTTGGTATTATGCATTATATGATATTGAAGGGATAGTATTTGACTCTCTTTTATATTTTTTTTCTTTTTAACGAGTTAGATTTAGGTTCAACTAATTAATTGTGTAAATAACTCATTGTACATCTCATTATTCTGGTCACATTGGGTCCATTGAAGAATATTGAAGGAAAAATGCTTGTGGCATTATGCTTTAGTTTTATTTTATGGCGTACCTGAAGGCTGAGCTGATTTCATGGTCTCCAGTCTGATTCTCTCAGGACAATTTCACCCCTTTAATATCAAATGTGTGTATGTGTGTGTGTATAAGAGAATGCTTTTGTGATTATTTTAATGATTTTATTTGTGATGTAGTAGTTTTTTTGTATATGTTGCCAACCTGCAAATAGGACTTGAATTTGCTGCATAAGTGCTCATTGGACCCCGAAATGACTAGAAAGTTTCAAGGTTGGAATTGAGCAGCTTGTTTGACAGGAAAAAGAAAATTTTATTTAAATTTCTAATTTGAAGTTTCTGAAAATTGGGAAAAAAAAAAGAAATCACAAAAAAGCGCCCAGAAAATTTAATATTGCTGTTTGAACTTTCGAAAAAGTAACATTAAGATTATCAAAATGAAGAACAATTAAAACTTGGCATGAATAATTTGAACTTTCAAAGATCAACCTATTGGGTGAAATAAACTGTTTGAAAAGTCATGATGTGGACGACCCAAACCAATCTGATTCTCTTGTTGCCATTTATAATCATAGCCAATGGCAGTAGCGAACTCTAGTTCTCTTCCTTTTGTTTTGAACTGGTCAGGTGGATGTTTTGATTGTAGAGTCATACACTACATGTTTTTACTTGGCACATGATATATGCTTTATGTTTAAAAATTCAAGCAGTAGTAAACCCCTGAACCATCTTTATGCTTCATAATCCATGTGCTGTTTGTTAGCATAGATGCCATTGTCAGATTTCAACTTTTGATGCCTCACTAAGTGTTTCCGTCTCTTCTTGATTTAGTTGGCTGGAACAGCAAAATCTAGATTTTCTGCAAAAGACTATAGTGATCATATGGCTCTTGTACGTGCATATGAAGGATGGAAAGATGCGGAACGAGAAGGGTCTGCATATGAATATTGCTGGAGAAATTTTCTCTCTGCACAAACTTTGCAAGCAATCCATTCTCTGAGAAAGCAGTTCAGTTTCATTTTGAAAGATGCTGGATTAGTAGATGCAGATGCAGGTGTCAACAACAGATTAAGTCACAACCAATCATTGGTTCGTGCAATCATATGCTCTGGCCTCTTTCCTGGCATAGCATCAGTGGTGGTAAGCTATAGATACCTGGCAAGCCGCTTCCGTTTTTCCATCTTAATGTTCGTTTACATTTTGTTCTCCTCTTATACAGCACAGAGAAACATCAATGTCTTTCAAGACTATGGATGATGGCCAAGTTCTACTATACGCGGTAAGTAAAGCAAGGAACTAAATCCTAGACTTCTGCTTGGTTTGGGTGTATATTTGGACTGCATTTGCATATAAATCTATGCCGATAAATTTAAAAAGCTTGAATATAAGTAGTGTTTTTACATATACCCCCTTCATTGGGAACTCATCAAACTTCTGACATGATATTGGCATTCATACAACACGTTTATTATGTTTTTGCCACACGTGAATTTGATTCAAAAATGAAAGTTGAATTTAATTTAGTCCAGCTTAGGATTTTTTGTGTGTGTTTGTGTGAAGTGAGGCCATTATTCTATATGTTTTTGTACAATGATAGGATATCTGTCAATTGATTACCATCTTTTCATCTCCTTTATTTTCTACTAGGCAACTGCTATGAGACTTCAACATAATTTCTTCTTATTGACAAAATGTGTGTGTTGATTCTATCCTTTCTCATCTCATGGTTTAGATTGACCTTTCATTTCTAATTCATCCAAAACATCCACAAAAGATGTAGCAGTAAAATTATAAATGCAGGGGAAAACAATATTTTTGTTTCAAAATGCTGTTAAAGAATGAATGTTCTCATTGTCATCACTATCACCGACAAAGACAAGAAGTTGGCAGCAATACATGTTGATTGAACAAAGGAATTAATGCCTTTGTAAAGTTGAAGCTGATTTTTCTGGTGGGAGCAAAATGGCAGCAGATGAATCTCTTAATATTCTTTTTTATTTATTTATTTATAATTAGGATAGATTTTGAGAAACTTTTGTTTTCTGGGTTTTTGAGGAGGCAGGATTGTTGTTTGGGGCTGAGTATTGTATATAGTGTGATTTTTATCTTGTTTGTTGAGGATGATTGAGAGGTTGACATTCTGGGGCAGGTAGGGGTATTGAAGTAGATAAATGAGAGTTTTGGAGATAGGAGATGTTACCCTTTTTACTTTGCTTTCCTGTCCATTTAACTCTGATTTTCTCTAGTTATATTTTGTTTCTTTCCTTAGCTTTCTTCCTATGATCTTCCTCTTGCTATACATCAAATTGCAACTTACTTTCAACTAAATGAAACATGAGTAGGTGGATATTTGTTGCTATGTTTCTCTATAGGCATTCTAGATCGAATATTTCACCTCAAGGTCGGAAGGACAGGTTACCTAGAGTCTTTTCTAGCATTTTAGGGTTGGGGTAATATATCAATCACATGGCAAAGTTCTTTGAGAACATGTATCAACAAGGCAGTTGATGATGACTCGTCTTTTTCTTGTTTTAGAGGCTTTCAATTTTAATTCGTTCCGGTTTATTATTTGCTTTTCATTAATCCAAGAATTCCGAGGGAAAAAGACATTCTTTGAGGTTTCTATTGCCAAGTTGGGTTTTGCTGAATACGTGATTTCAACCCTAAATTTTGTAGTTTAACCTATTACACTAACTTTATCATTAACCTATTGCAATTTTAGAGTTTTGTTTTTTTTGCCTATCAAACACCAGATTTAGCAAATTTGTATTAATTTCATGTCAATTTTACTAAGTTTTAGTTATATAGTGTTACACATGGTTTAAATCCTTCCTTTTTTTTTCTCGTTAGTGCAATTTTTATACCTTCTAAATTTAGTGTGTGATGGATAAAAAAAATAAACTTTTATGTGTAATAGATTAATTGAGTTGAATTTCGTGTGATGGGTAAAAGTTGAAAGTTGAAACTTTATATATTTAGCAGGTTAAGGTTGAAATTCAGAAGTGTAATAGGTCAAATGTATAAACTATAAAGTTTGGGGGTGAGATTATGTATTCCGCCTTTAGTTTAAAATTAACATGATATAGAGAATAATGGAGACTATCTATGCTAATGCTTATACATGTAAAAATTGGGCAAATATTCTAGGTGTTGATGATGGCTTTAGAAATAAGTCTTTTTTTTCTTTGTAAAATGGCTCTCTTTTTTTATTCCCGCATCTGTAATTTCAAACACGTCATTTAAGATTCCAGTTTTGGTGTTAGGAGGCATTGTTCTTATGAACTGAACTTTTAAATCTACTTTCTGTTTTGTAATGTGGTTGTTCCATGGATTGGGCCATTTGATGAAGTTGACTCGATTTTCCTTATCATCAAAAGCCTAAATTAAGAACTTGTATGCTATACATTAGTCTCTAGATTAGTAAATAAGACATTAGTTAATTGAGCAATTTCTCCATCGTGTCTAGTCAAAAAAGACATCCTAGCCAAGGATATAGTTATATGCATCCATGTCTACATGTGTTTTGCCTGTGGTTGTGCAATTTCTTTTCCTTTTTTTTAAGGAAATTCATGTATGCATTATATGTTTTGATAAAGATCATTATTCTACATTATTCTACTTCAGAATTCCGTGAATGCTCGATACCAGACGATTCCTTACCCATGGCTGGTCTTTGGTGAGAAAGTTAAGGTCAATACGGTTTTTATACGTGATTCAACTGGAGTATCTGATTCAATACTGATCCTTTTTGGTGGTTCTCTTCGTTGTGGTGCTCAGGTGATTACTTATTATGATAAATATTTATGACGCTATTAATTGTTTTCAACATTTGGTTTCTGTGACCCTAAAGATTTTGTATGCAGGCTGGGCATCTAAAAATGTTGGAAGGGTATATTGATTTCTTCATGGATCCTAATTTAGCAGAGTGCTATTTGAACCTTAAAGAAGAGTTGGAGAAGATTATTCAAAAGAAGGTGAGTTAAGATCTAGGAAGATGGCTATTTAAGAAAAGGCTTTTTTTTTTTTTTTATGCCTTACTAGCAACTCCCTCTATCCTTATTCACTTTGTGATGAGAAGGAACCCATGCTAATAAAAGCATTTAGCATGTTTCAAAGAAGCATTTGTGTTTTTACTGTATCGCATGTCATATATTATGCATCTGTTCATGAGTTCTTGTTTCAAGACAACCTATGATAAACATAAGATCGCCAGACTTTTCTGATTAGCATATGCCATAATCAAACACCAAAAATAATCTTCAAACCAATGCATCTGAGCTTGTAGTGGAAAATATTGTGGGAGGATTGTAAAAATGATAAAGTATGCATGAACAATGATTTATACTTGTCCTTGTAGCCAACTTATATCGAGGAGTGTCAATTGTCTTCCAGTTTCCCAGCTTTTAGAACTGGAGTAGAATCGAAATTTCAATTCTTGAAACAGTTTCCCTTGAAAGCCTTGCCAAGGTCTACTCAGTAGAGGATATACTTGGGTTTTTGCATGTTTAGGGCTTTTTGGAATAAATATATGGTGCTAAAGATGGACTATGCTGTGTTACCATAATGTTTAGCCCTGGAATAACCATCATTTTTTACTTATTTTTACCACGTTTAACTAAATACTTGTCTGATTAATGAGTTATTACATTTTCGTTCATCGTAGTATTGTACTGTAATAGGTTTACGGCATCCCCATTGACTTTGAAATTTTTTTTACCTTTATGTGTTCACTTGGTTGATATGGCGTTGGAATGTTGCAGCTTCAAGATCCTACCTTTGACATTCTTAAGGAAGGGAAATACCTCGTGCTTGCAGTTCAAGAGCTGGTGTCAGGAGATCAATGTGAAGGAAGATTTGTTTTTGGACGTGAAAGCAAGAAGCCTAAGGAGTCTAATGAAAGCAGATTCACAAAAGATGGAACAAATCCGAAAAGCTTGCTACAAACTCTTTTGATGAGAGCTGGTCACTCCCCACCAAAATACAAGACGAAGCACCTTAAAACAAACGAGTTTAGGGCACTGGTTGAGTTCAAGGGAATGCAATTTGTAGGGAAACCGAAGAGAAACAAGCAACTGGCAGAGAGGGATGCTGCTATAGAATCACTGGCCTGGTTGACTCAGACCTCTGACAAGAATCAAGATGAGAATGACAATTCTCCTCTTGATGTCACCCACAACATGCTAAAACTTCTTGGTAAACGCCGAAGATCAAAGCGTCACAATGGTTAGTCATAAGTTCGGCTGGTTAGCAACCAAGAAAATACATGATTATTGAGAAATAGTGAAATAAATCTCCATACAAGATTTAGTTGGTCACAGGCTAGCATAGGTTATAGGATAGATTTATAGTCCTTGTATTGTGTTGATCTCAAATTTTGTAGGCAGCCGAATAGTAACACACACAAATCAGAATGTTGAGTGCAAGATGTGTACATATGAAGGAGAGCAGGTTATGAGGTTTCAATCTTTGTTGAAATATTGTCAATGGGGAGAGTCATTTCACTGCCTAGCTTTACGCTTACAGGTGCATCAAGATCTAGGCTGTCCAAATGCTAATGTATATGTACATTTCAATTTATTTAATTGATACCTAATTTCTTAGTCAATTCATCTGTTATAGCTTGCAGGCTCTTGGAAATGGCAATGGAATTGGGTCGATGTTTTGATTAGTATTTTCTTTCATAACCAGAAACGACCAGATATGCAACAGAATACAATTCAATTTGTCCTCAGAATCTTTTAACAATGATAGAATGATAGAGAAATGACAAAGGAGTACATCTAGTCCTATAACACCACCCAATAATTAGTCTCCAATTCCAGATGAGAAGAACCCAATGCTTAGGGTAAAAGAAAATAGGCAAGAACTTGCTTGAAATTGATGACACTAAACCAAATAAAGTAGTGCCTTTTGCCATCTAAAGTATTTCAGAAAGGGTCTCTTAAAATTGAAAAATTGAGATACCATTGACACTATCAATGCAAGCTCAAAGTTAACAAGTAACACAAACTCCTATTAAGCTCATTCTTAGTTGTACACAATAACACCCATAGAGAGACCGGGAATTTATTATGTTCATAAACTGTGTATAAATTGTAATATAAATTTGGGTATGTGAAGTGATAAATAGGTTAACAAGTAGTGCAAATTTAATCAAGACCAAAGTAACAAAATTAACCACTAACAATAAAGTTGAGTGTCTACAAAGTACCCATTAAAACAAGATTAAGAATAAAAAAAGATGGGAAATATTGATAGATTAAAAACCCAGAATTATTATAGTAGTAAAAATCTACCTAAGATAAGCAGGGATCTTAATGCGAATAAAAAGCATACTCATAACATAAGCAATAACAATGGAAGAAATCCCAGCAGAAGCATAAGAAACCTTAACAGACTTAGCCCTATTCTTATCAAGAGCAAGATCCATAAGGACAATACCAATTCCACCAAGAACAAACATAAACCCAGATGACAATCCTTCAATTATGTACTGTCCATTCACTCTTCCAGGTAGAAAAACCACGGGTCTTACGGATCCGGTTACTGGGTCTTGAGTAGATCCGATACCAGGTGGCTCCACAATTACATCGTACACAATTCCTGAAATCACCATGAAGTAGGTCAGAAGAACGAGAGCGAAAACTGTCATTGGTGATGGGAGCGTCAGTGATGGGAGCTTGAGACGGAGGCGTGGTGGCCGGAGAATCGAAAAGGGTATGATTTTGAGGATGTGGAAAATCGGATCAATGGA
>CANYLF011730018.1:0-13923 GCA_948193215.1 Bocquillonia castaneifolia | reverse complement strand
GATAAAGGGGAGAAGAAATGAGATGGAACATTTAATAGAACAATTTATATAATGTAATTGAATAATTTTTTTATGTTTTTTTTGGAAATAGTAAAAACAATAATGCAATTTCTGGAATTTTGTTGAAATTGCATTTTTTTTTTGTATATTTCTGAAAATAATAATAGAATATTCTCCTCTTTTTTTTATGGAATGTGAAAATACATATTGATTTGTAATATATCAGATAACAAAAAAAACTCATTAAAAGTAATAAAAAACATTTTGAAACACATGTGAATGAAATATGAAACTGTCAAAAAAATTAGTAAAAGAGCTTTTTTTTTTTATGTTTCATAAGTGTTTCTTATTTGTTTCAATAAAAGTTAAGAAGTTAGGCAGCTGATTAATAAAAGTTCTGTTTTTAGATATAGATGCAAATATTTAGTAGCATGGATATTTTACCAATTAAAAGCACGCTATTAGGCTTTTATGAAAATTTCCAAAAATTATAGTCTCTCTCTTTTTCTTAATTAGTGAGAAACCCATGTAATAATCGCATTTAATTTGTCTAAGAAAAGTAAAAGAGCACATTTCATTTCTAATTTTTCTTGCTTATTTCACAATATGAATTATCAAATTTAAATGGTAATGTTGTTGCTTCACGTGCGTTGAATGACGCGTGGGATTAGAGGTTCTCAAACAATCCAAAGCAAAGAGAACAACCGTTGACTGTTACACCAATACAGACTTCTAAACTACTTCTGCTTCAACTTTACTCTACCATCATTTTTTTTTTGGATCCACTTCCAGTCACTGAGATTTCACTTGAGCAGATTTTATTATTTTGCCAATAAAGTGACAATTTACTTTCACCATCAAGGCCAGTTTTTTTCCCCAATTAATCCATCACTAGCCCTTTATACTGTGATCTTGAGTTTGCTCCTTTTAATTTTCATGCCCAAAGTTCTATTCTTTGCCTGCTGGGCTATGTAATTAACTCACTGCATATTGACACGTTGAAGACAAGAACCGCCAAAAGGTGCGATCTTTATTTATTAATTTGTGTTTTGGCAACTGGGTTTTGAAGTTTTGTGATTTTTAGCTACTGGTTAGTTGTGAATTGTGATTTATATAGGATTGTGATCATGAGGATTAATGTAACTGTTGTCTTTTTGTCTCTGTGTGGATTTTTTTTATCTGGGTTTACGAATTCATACATTCCTGATAAATTTGGGTTTGAGGCTGCTGTTGAATCTACTGCTACCCCTAGTTATGACAGAATTGATGAAGTGAAGAAACATTGTTCTGCTGTTCTGTCTTCTGCTCCTGATTTGAAACTTGAAGATAATAGAGTTTATAGTATTAAAGAAGATATTGTTTTTATGAATGGTGATTGGAGGCAGGATGTAGGTGGAGCTCCCGTTTTGCCATATATTGATATGGAATATAAAAGGAGTCCTAGTAACTTATTAGATGTTCAAACCCCATTGAACTTGGTGTCTTTCTGGGTTACTGATGTTGATAATGCCCATAGATCTAAGAAGTCGATTAATGTTAATGGGTACTTGGTTATGGGTATAACACGAGATTCTTTTGCGGGTAGACCTTATGAAGGTAGCCCTCACTTTCAAATGTGGCCTGGTCATACGCAGCTTTGGATTTCATTTCAAGGGGTATATGCTGAATCTAAGAAGAATGGAGGTGAAAGAGTAATGTGTTTGTTGGGGAGCACAATGCTGCCTTCTCGGGAGTCTGATTCAAATGATCCATGGGAATGGGCGAAAGGGCCTGATTCAAATTATAATCAGCCGCCTCTTCTGCAAGATGATCAGATTTTGCTAGTTCTTCACTTTCCGATGAGTTTTTCTTTGACCAGTAGGGTGATCAAAGGAGAGATGAGAAGTTTAAACCCTAAAACAAATCCAAAGTACTTCGATCAAGTCCACATTTTATCCCAGTTGTCGAAGTCAGCAAACTATGAGTTTGCTTCTGAAAAATTTGTTTCCAAGGCTTGCGATCTGTACCCATACGGTGATAAAATCTTCAGTGGTGGTATTGACATAAATAAAGGAGCTAGATTTTGTGAAATTCTGCGGCAAATTGTTGGAGAAAGAGATGGGGCTTTCACTATTGTGCCTAACTGGAATTGCAATGGCACAAATGATTTTTGCAGCAAGCTGGGTCCATTTGTATCGGATAAGGAAATCAAAGCAACAAATGGGAGCTTTAAAGGCGTACAGCTCTTCATGCAGAGTATTAAGTGTGAGCAGAAACCTGCCCAAGGAAGTGCCAGTTCTGCTAGGGTTGCTGCTGTGTTTCGAGTTGTCCATCCAATGGAGGATCAATATATTATGGCAATGAGATCTGGGCCAAGCAACTTGACTGTAGCTGCTGACGGAATTTGGAAGTCTTCCAGTGGGCAACTTTGCATGGTTGGTTGCCTTGGATTAGTGGATACAGAAGGAAGCAGCTGTAATTCACGGATCTGTTTATACATCCCTCTATCGTTTTCCATAAAGCAACGTAGCATCATTTTTGGGAGTTTTTCTAGCACTGATAAAGTAAATGATCCATATTTCCCTTTATCTTTTGAAAAACTTGTTAGACCCACGGAGTTATGGAATTATTTCAGAAACTCCCGTCCATATTACAGTTACTCAAAATTAGAGGAGGCGGGAGCAATCCTGGAAAGAAATGAGCCCTTCAGTTTTGGAACAGTCATAAAGAAATCATTGTTGCAGTTCCCGAAACTGGAAGATGCGGAGGAATTCATAACCAGTCTTTCTCTTCTTTCAGAGGACCTGACGCTTCATACCTCAGCATTTCCTGATCCATGGCCTAGTTCTCGGCCTGCAAGAACTGATTTTGACATGGAGATTCTCTCAGTTGGACCCTTGTTTGGGAGATACTGGTCCAATACATCCTTGGTAGATGAGGGGACACCTTACCACAGTAAAGCTGAATATACTGAAAAACAGGTTCTTCTGAATGTATCAGCTCAAATCACTCTTTATGGAGATGCTTCTAGCAATTTTTCTGCACTTTTCCTAGAAGGCCTGTATGATCCTCATGTTGGGAAGATGTATCTAGTAGGCTGCAGGGATGTCCGAGCCTCATCGAACATTTTATTTGAGAGTATGGATCTTGAAGCAGGTCTGGATTGTCTAATTGAAGTGATCGTGTCTTATCCACCTACTACATCGCGGTGGCTAGTCAACCCAACTGCTAGGATTTCTATAACCAGCAGACGGACTGTTGATGATCCTCTCTATTTTAACACGGTCAGGTTTCAAACTATGCCTATTATGTACAGGAAGCAAAGAGAAGATATTCTATCACGAAGGGGGGTTGAGGGGATCCTGAGAATTTTGACACTTTCATTTGCAATTGGCTGCATTTTAAGTCAGCTTTTCTACATAAAGCATGACACAGATTCTGTTCCTTTCATTTCTCTCGTCATGCTTGGAGTGCAGGCTCTTGGATATAGCCTTCCTCTGATCACCGGTGCAGAAGCTCTCTTCAGGAGAATGTCATCTGAAAATTATGAAACATCATCATATGATCTTGAGAAGAGTCAATGGGTACATGTAATTGATTACACAGTGAAGCTTCTTGTTATGGTTTCATTTCTACTAACTCTAAGACTATGTCAGAAGGTGTGGAAATCTCGTATCAGATTACTTTCAAGATCTCCTAACGAGCCACATCGTGTCCCGAGTGACAAGCTGATATTAATTGCTACATTGTCCATACATTTGATCGGGTATGTCATCATTCTCATTATTCATATTGTAAAAACTAACCAGAAACCTTTCAAAATGGAGAGATATGTTGATTCAGCTGGTAACTCTCGGACATTACGAGAATGGGAAACCGAACTGGAGGAATATATAGGTCTTGTCCAAGACTTTTTCTTGCTGCCGCAAGTTATTGGAAATCTTTTGTGGCAGATTGATTGCAAGCCTCTGAAGGAACTATATTACATGGGAATTACAGTCGTCAGACTACTTCCCCATATCTATGACTACATGAGATCTCCTGTTCCCAATCCTTACTTTGCAGATGAATATGAGTTCGTGAACCCAAACACGGACTTTTACTCAAAGTTCGGGGACATGGCCATACCTGCCATAGCAATTCTACTAGCAGCAGCAGTCTATATTCAGCAGAGATGGAACTACGAGAAGCTTAGTCGGTGTCTGGTTGTTGGGCAGTGTAGGCTACTGCCATTCGGTTCCAGAGTGTATCAGAGGTTGCCTTCAAAGTCATATGAAGCGGAGCTTGCTTCTGGAGTTAACGAGGATAGCACCCTCCAGACGGAGCGCGACAACGAGGAATAGTTTAACATTTAGGTAGGTTTTTTTACAAGCAACTGACAAGAAAACTACTTCACTGATAGTAGTAGTTGGTGTCAATTTAGTAGTTGTTCAGAATTGAGACATTGAATAATAAAGCAGTGGGTACATGTGTTTTGCAGCATAAGTTTTTCTTACCTGATGTTGTCATGGATTTTGAGGATCCAAAAGTTTATTTATTACACTTCAAAACTCTTTCCACTTTGAATAAGAATAAGAAAAAAAAACCATCTCCTTTGTGTTTCTCTATATTTCCTTTTTTATTCTATCCTATTGTTTTTAATCATTTTACGTATGAAACACTGGAAATGGTTTATATATATATATATATATATTTTATTTTGTTCTCTTTTTTGAAGAAAATTTGAACTCGAAGCTTTTAAATCCATAACATCGAGTTTGTGTAGACTCCCTTCAATGCAGCAGAAAAATAATGAATGAATGCAATTGATCAACTTCAAAGACATTTTGATTAAATAATTTATTTGGTATGTACTGAATGTAATGCTAATGCAATTGATCAATTTCAAAGACGTTGTGATTAAATAAATTATTTGGCATTGTATTGAATGTAATGTTTATTCAATGGAATGTAAGATCATAAAAATTTTTAATCAACAGCAAAGAAAAATGTTGCCGTGGATTCTAGCCCACTGTATCTTATTTCTTTCTTTCGGTCTAAATTTCAAAAAGTGGAAATAAAATTATCATAAAAATATACAGTATAACTGGATTGCATTAATCAAAATGTTATATATTGTGTTTCAGTCTGGGCCTTTTATTTTTCTAAATTAATTTGGTTTAATTTTAAGATTAAATCATTTAAGTATATGTTAAATGTAGCATGTATATACTGAAAGAGTTCAAAATTTCAATATATAGACCAGAAATGAAGAAAAGAAGAAAAATAAAACTCATTTATTTGTCACTCGACTAACTCTGTTTTTTTTTTTTAAATTGTGTAATTGGCACATAACATTCTCGATGAAATGCCTCAACGAAGAAAGACACGTTGTCTCCTGGGCTGCTGGAATCGGTGGAAACTGTGTATGCCCAGCACGAGGGAGTTGGTTTTAAAATGAGGATTAAAGTGTTAAGTTTCCTTTCATGTGGTAGCATTCAGAGGGAAGTTCCAACTTCTAACTCTCATTATCTAAAGTTTCAACGCTAGTTTTAATATTAATTAATGTTTGATTAATGCTTACCGAACTTGCTAATTGTAGCCTCTAATCTCTACTGTATGTTAATTTGTCATTGTGTGCCTGATAATTTAGATGACTTAGACATTCGAGGCAAACCCAATAGAGTTAGGCCAATTAGGTGTTCATAGTCATTATGGTAATTGAGCATTTGTGTTTCATCATAAATGTTAGAGGTTTTACCGGCTCAAATCCATATTAGTGGACTTCAAATACCAAAAGATTTATTTTTTTTAGAAGTTCTATTCAGGAAAAATTCATCTTACACTTGGTATAAGAAATTAGTGCATTTCGAAAAACTCAATCAGTAGGGTTCATATTTCACAGCCAGGAGAATATGCTTAAAAAAGTAGTAGAGGGGAATAAACTGTGCAAGATAGAGAAAATTCTTGCGTAGACGATGATCTATTGGACCCCAAGATACATGTTGGTAAATTTCAATCTCAAAAATAAATAGTTGATCTACCCGGTATGTGTACGGTGAGAAAATCCTGCCTCAAAGAAAACCAATGTTTAGGTGAATAAGGGTAGGGATGTTGGGCAGGGCTAGATTATCTTCACTTTGTGAGAATTGGAGAGTGCAAAAGTAGATGGGTGCATGGCCATTAATTTCAGTAAAATTTGATGTAGTTCAATTAATTTTGAAGCCTCATGACTTCCTTAACCTTGATTTTCATATATATTTTTGATCATGTACTATTTCTACATACATGCATAGTGTGTATTTAGATTGTACCTCAGCTTATAAAATGCAACCCACCACCTCGCCGTTCGAAACTTGCTTATTTTTAAAGGATAATTAGTTGTATACTTTCATGAACTTGATGAATCAACAGAATATGTAAACGCATTTTTTTTCGTATCTGCATTTATTGTTTATCCATATAATTGTTTCAACCAACAGTTAAATAGAGGTAGCAGTAAGAGGCAAAATTATATAAAAAAAGGGTGAAAATGGCAAACAATTTCAGAACATAAAAAACTTAAGGGCAAAAGACAAGGACATTGTGACCAGCTTGCCTAAATGCTCGCATTTGTTCCAATACTTGTGCTGCATAGGAGAAATTTACAAAAAGGGGCAAGATTTTTTTGGTACAATGCTGAAAAGTACATATATATACATGACGATGTAACATATATTTAGTAAACAGTGACATATCTACTTCCACTAGAATATTGTCAACAATTGTAGAGATATTGAAGTTCGGCATACTCATTCCTTTATTAATCACCAGCCATTAATTACTTATTCCATACTTCATATCAGCATCTGTGTTGGCCAGGATAAGCCAACATATATTATATTTTTCATGACCGTTTTTCTTAACAATGAATTTCTTGGGGCATCTTTTGCATGTGTTGCATAAAGATATTGGTTTTTGAGAGATATTGGTTGCACTGGTTATAGTGATTGCAATGAACGGTGATCTGTACTGTCTCAGTAGTACTTTGCAAGCAAGCATTTCTTCACCATGGAGGAACAATGACATGGAAGTTTCCTCAAGATCGTTTCAAGAAGATGATGAAGAAGAATCTCTTAAATGGGCAGCTCTTGAGAGACTTCCAACCTATAATCGCTTAAGGAAAGGTTTACTCATTGCCCCAGAAGGAGGGGCTAATGAAATTGAAATACATAAACTCGGGATTCAAGAAAGGAGGAATTTGATCAAGAGGTTGGTGGAAGTTTCTGAGAAGGATAATGAACATTTCTTATCGGAACTTAAGAACCGGCTTGACAGGTAATGGTGTAAGGTGTATTCTTAGTCCTTATTAATTTTGCTGGTTGGTTATTTTGCTTTCACAAGTATTCTTCTTTCTGTGGTGGAATTTGTTTCTCCTTTTCTTTGAATGCGTTTCAGGGTAGGAATTGATATTCCCACATTGGAGGTCAGATTTGAGCATCTAAATGTTGAAACAGAAGCTTATGTGGGAAGCAGAGGTTTGCCTACAATATTTAACTTCTTCAGGAATATACTAGAGGTGATTGCATGCATATCTTGACTGATACTGCCATGCTGGTTATGTAAAAATACCAAAGCTCATAATTTGTAAACTGGTTCATAAACTAAATATTGGCATTTAATGTAAAAGGTTTCCCTGAATTATCTTCAGTTGTTCTCCACTAGAAAGAAATGTTTGCCTATCCTGCATGATGTGAGTGGAATCATAAAGCCTTGCAGGTAAAAGAGAACACATTATACCTATGAAGAACTGGAATTTTTTTATATTATAACTAAAAAGAATTTCTGGGATCTATTTTTAGTTGTGTTTGCCTGCCATTTGCAGAATGACATTGCTTTTAGGTCCTCCAGGTTCTGGAAAGACCACACTCTTGAAAGCTTTAGCAGGAAGGCTTGATCCTAACCTAAAGGTGCAATTTTTTTCTCTCTTTTGAAGAAGATTTGATTTCTTCCATAGCAAGTTTAACCAACCTTTTTCATCCATAATCTTCAAATTTCTCCTCAGTTTTCTGGGAGGGTGACTTACAATGGCCGTGAGATGAATGAATTTGTCCCCCAAAGAACATCTGCCTATATCAGTCAAAATGACCTTCATATTCCAGAAATGACTGTAAGAGAAACCTTGTCATTTTCTGCTAGATGCCAGGGAGTTGGAGGCAGATACGGTTTGCTGTGAAGTTCTGCAAATATTAAGACAGAAATTATTCGAACATAGTTTGGCTATTTCATTTTATCTTGTTATTGATTTGCAGAGTTGTTGGCTGAATTGTTAAGAAGAGAAAAGGCAGCAAGTATTAAGCCTCATCCTGATATTGATATCTTCATGAAGGTAACAGAGAAGCTGTGTCATTTACAACTCTATCCTTCTAGGAATTGTTCTGACTGTACAATGCGTTTTCCTAGGAATTAGTTTCTGTTTATATCCAAAATTCTGGATTGGTTGTTTCCACAGATAAAGCATTTTCTCTTTTAAATACTGAGCTTTCAATCATTGCCAATTCCTTTATTTGCTGTTGGTGACATGATGGTTGTGAGTATCCTTTCATCAATTGGATTTATGCATTTCAGGCAGCTTCATTGCCGGGCCAAGAAATAAATGTTGTGACAGATTATATTCTAAAGGTAAAATCAGCATCACACAATATTTTGGCAATTTTTACATAAATAAAATTTGTTGGCATTCCTTAGTTACGCCAGTTTTCTTTTAACTTGCAGGTTTTGGGGCTAGAAATTTGTGCAGATGTTATGATAGGGGATGATATATTGAGGGGTATTTCTGGTGGACAAAAGAAGCGTGTGACTATAGGTAAACTAGTTGGACTTGTAACTACTGTGAAGTTTCACGTTATGTATCATAATAATACTACAATTCATATTGCAGGGGAGATGGTGGTTGGCCCAGCAAAGGTGATGTTCATGGATGATATATCTACTGGGTTGGACAGCTCAACAACATTTCAAGTTGTGAATTCACTTAAGCAGTGGACTTGTATTCTTAAAGGAACTGCTTTTATCTCTCTCCTCCAGCCAGCACCAGAGACTTATGATCTCTTTGATGACATTGTTCTGCTCTCTGATGGCCAGATTGTGTATCAGGGTCCCTGTGAACATGTTCTTGAATTTTTTGAATTATTGGGCTTCAAATGTCCTGAAAGGAAAGGAGTAGCCGATTTCTTGCAAGAAGTAGGTTAATTTTCATACTTTTTCTGTCTTTTATATTACTGTGGAAACTGGTTCCTGTGAAGAATCAGTTTCGGATCCTGTCTCTATTGGCTGAGCTTAGTTGATGCTGTACTTAGAAGATGTACAATGAATCTGTTGCAGGCTACATCAAAGAAAGATCAGCAGCAGTACTGGGCACGTAAAGATCAACCCTATAATTACGTCACAGTTCAGGAATTTGCTGAGGCATTTCAATCCTTTCATGTGGGCCAGAAACTACGGGATGAGTTTGCAACTGAATTTGACAGGAGCAAAAGCCATCCTGCTCTTTTTACAACTGAAAGATATGGGGTTGGCAAGTTGGAACTGTTTAAAGCTTGCTGGTCAAGAGAATTATTGTTGATGAGGAGAAATTCATTTGTATACCTCTTCAAGCTCTTTCAAGTTGGTATTCTAACTCTATTTTTAGGTTTTTAAATTCATTTTCTTGGCTTTATTACACTAAGTTTTGTTACTACTATCAGCTTATATTGATGGCACTAATCGGTTCAACACTGTTCTTGCGAACTGAGATGCAACGGAATTCAATTGATGATGGAGGAATTTACCTTGGTGCCCTGTTCTTTTGTGTAGTTATGGTTATGTTTAATTCTATGTTTGAAATAGGCATGACTATTTTTAAGCTTCCAGTTTTTTATAAGCATAGGAGTCTCTTGTTCTTTCCTGGGTGGGCATATGCTCTTCCGACATGGATTCTCAAGATTCCTGTCACGTTCATAGAAGTTTCTGTTTGGGTACTCATCACATATTACTTGATGGGGTTTGATCCCAATGTGGAAAGGTGAAATTCTAAAGCAACAATGTTGCCAAAAATTGTTGTTGATTTCTTTGCCATTTTGTTTGGCTTCAATTGATAAGGTAAATGTTCTTGTTGCAGGTTTTTTAGGCAGTTTCTTTTACTTTTACTCATCAATCAAATGGCATCTGCAGTATTTAGACTGATTGCAGTAATTGGTAGGACCCTTACTGTTGCTAGCACACTGGGCTCATTTATTCTGCTCATGCTTTTTGCAAACTCTGGCTTTGTCCTGTCACGAGGTATAATAGAAAATTGATAAACAATGCTTCCTTTTATTACTAATCCATTACTAATTCTTTTCTTTTCTCCATTCAATGATGACGCAGAAAACATAAACACATGGTGGATCTGGGGTTACTGGATTTCGCCTATGATGTATGGACAGAATGCAGTGGTGGTTACTGAATTCCTGGGGAAGAGCTGGAGTCATGTAATTTGATGAATTATCCCAGTGAATAATTTTCATTTTGTTTTGTCACAATATTTACTTGCATTTGTTTTTTTCTCAAAGGCACTCCCATTTTCCACAGAACAACTGGGGCTTGCAGTTTTGAAGTCCCGTGGTTTCTTTACAGAAGCATGTTGGTACTGGATAGGAATAGGGGCATTGAATGGGTTCACATTATTATTCAACTTTGCTTACACTCTGGCTCTCATTTACTTTAACCGTAAGGAATCTGTATGAATCTGTTACAAACTTACAATGGAGAGGCGTGTACAATTGAATATTATATATCATGAAAATTTTTCTTGCAGCTGTTGAAAATTTTCAAGCTTCAAAGTTAGTAGATTATCGAAACAATGATGGCACTGCTGACACTAGAGCAGCCATTGAGTTATCATCTCGAAGAAACCTAGATCAACAACCAGGTGAAATGGCTAATACAGTATATTTTCATATTGAATGTGGTACATACATACATACTGTAGATTTTGAACTTGACAACTAAATTAATTTGAGCAGAACACCAAGATGAAATAAGGCAGGGTTTTACCTCTTGTAGATCCTCATCTCAGAGGAAAAATGTTCATTCTATAGCCACTTTAAACTGGAAAAAGGGAATGATTCTTCCATCTGAACAACATTACATTGCCTTCGATAATATTACATACTCAGTAGACATGCCTCGGGTAAATCACAATTTCTGATGTGTGCCTCAAACTAGTAAATCTCTGTTGAAAACAACATACATAAACATGCCAGACTCTGATACAACTTTGTATTTTCAGGAAATGAAAAAACTGAGTGTCCAAGAAGATAAATTGGTACTTCTTAGGGGTGTGAGTGGTTGTTTCCGCCCTGCAGTGCTTACAGCTCTTATGGGTGTTACTGGTGCTGGCAAAACCACTCTGATGGATGTGCTGGCAGGCAGAAAAACAGGAGGATATATTGAGGGGAGCATCACCATTTCTGGGTACCCCAAGAAGCAAGAAACATTTGCTAGGATTTGCGGATACTGTGAGCAAAATGATATGCACTCTCCACATGTTACTGTTTATGAGTCTTTGCTGTACTCAGCTTGGCTTCGTTTACCTGCCGAAATCAATGCTGCAACCAGAAAGGTAATATCTGGTTACCCAAAAATTTTTTCCCCATCTAGTTAGAATTCCAACTGGCCTTGGCTTCTAGCAACACAGAATGAAGTTCAGCAGCATTGAGTTTTCTTCTATAATTCCTGTTGCCAAAAGCATATTCTTAAGTATACGAATTCATGAGTACAAAGCTTAATAAAGCCTTTCTGGATTTGATAGTTGATTGCATTGTTACATTTCATTTGTTTAGCCTGTTTGCAGTCTAGAATTGAATATTCTCAATGCTTACAATTCACAAATGGTTGCAGTTTTTCATTGAGGAAGTCATGGAACTTGTAGAACTAAATTCACTGAGGGAGGCTCTAGTTGGAGTTCCAGGTGTGAGTGGTCTCTCCCCTGAACAACGCAAGAGACTTACAATTGCTGTTGAGCTAGTGGCAAATCCGTCTATTATATTTATGGATGAGCCCACTTCAGGACTAGATGCAAGAGCTGCTGCAGTAGTTATGAGAACAGTTAGGAATACGGTGGACACTGGACGAACCGTTGTTTGCACCATTCATCAGCCAAGCATTGATATATTTGAATCTTTTGATGAGGTGAGATCATGAATTAATGTTTGGAAAAACTTTTTGGTTTTGTTTTCATCAACTATTTGTTGGGTGTTTCTATGATTGACTGTGATGCGTTGATCACAGCTATTCCTATTGAAGTTAGGAGGACAAGTGATCTATGCAGGTCCACTAGGTCATCATTCTTGTGATCTAATCAATTATTTCGAGGTATATTTTCTTTGACAAGAGGGAACTACAATCTCTGAATATTACACCTGGTTAAATCATGTTCCTTCTCATTCATACAGGGAATAGATGGAGTTGGTAAGATCAAAGATGGATACAATCCAGCAACTTGGATGCTAGAAATTACAACTTCAGCACAGGAACTATCCTTGGGAATTGATTTCAGTGAGGTGTACAGAAGTTCAGAACTTTACAGGTTAGCATGATGAAAAAACTACTTGAATTGAAAGGCTGTAAACGTCTTATCCTTCAACATGTATAAACAGCTAATGCTTTATTTCTTGGCACCACAGATGAGTGGATTGTTAATTATCAGCTAATTTAGCAGTTGTTATCTATGGAAAATGTTTCAGGAGAAATAAGGAACTTATCAGGGAACTAAGTAACCCTTCTCCCGGTTCAAAGGACCTTCAATTTCCCACTAGGCACCCACAGACATTTTTCACCCAGTTTATGGCTTGCTTATGGAAACAGAATTGGTCATACTGGCGCAATACGTCATACACTGCTGTGAGGTTTCTGTTTACAATTGTCATTGCCTTGATGTTCGGTACAATGTTCTGGGGCCTTGGCTCCAAAATGTAAGGCACAATTGCTCTGATTTTTGAAGTTCAGATATTGCGTACTGTCATTCACATCCCAAATACCTGAAACTAGGAATGACAGTGAGATTTCTAATTTTCTAAAAATTACAGGGAAAAGAAACAGGATCTGTTAAATGCAATGGGATCTATGTATACTGCTGTTCTTTTTCTCGGCGTTCAAAATTCCGGAGGGGTGATGCCAGTGGTGGCAGTTGAAAGAACAGTTTTTTACAGGGAAAGGGCAGCTGGAATGTATTCAGCCTTGGCTTATGCCTTAGCTCAAGTAACTATATTTCAAGTCACTAAACAGCATTATTTTTGTATTACTTGAGCTATTTTTCACGACCTTAAAACTTCTGCTGCAGGTTGCTATTGAGATCCCTTATATTTTTATACAAGCAGTGGCCTACGGTATCATGGTCTACGCCATGATTGGATTTGAATGGAGTGCCAATAAATTCTTCTGGTATATATTCTACATGTTTTTTACATTACTTTACTTCACCTTCTACGGAATGATGTTCGTAGCTATGACGCCAAATTTCCACATAGCGTCCCTGATGTCGACAGCATTTTATGCAATGGGAAACCTTTTCTCAGGATTTTTAGTCCCTCGAACAGTGAGTACTTGCTATTTCCTTTTCAATTGAGTTTATTTTTTCACTTGAATGTGAGCATCGTCTGATGATGTAATTTTTGTGGTATTTTTTATCACAGAGAATTCCAATATGGTGGCGGTGGTACTACTGGGCGTGCCCTGTAGCTTGGAGCTTATATGGATTGGTTACATCACAATATGGAGATAGAAAAGACATTCTTGAGACTGGTGTTTCAATAGATGATTTTCTGAGAAATTTTCTTGGCTTCAGATATGATTTTCTTGGAGTGGTTGCAGCAGCACATGTTGGTTTTACACTTCTCTTTGCATTTGGTTTTGCCATTTGCTTAATCTTGTTTAATTTTCAAAAGCGATAATGGTAAAAAAAAA